>JBBPLQ010000664.1:0-16345 GCA_038089855.1 Royoungia palumana
GACGAGGGAGTTTGAAAACGGTGTTCCTAGGACCCAGGAGTCTCCCGTTTCGCTGTACACACTATTCCAAACGCCCGAACGATCTCAAGGCTAGAAATTGTGCTGGCACCGCCTTGCACCATTTACAGTGTTTACGCTGCACAGAACCACCGCATTTCTCAGTGTCAAGCAAAGTGGTCGTTTTCGTTCTGCGTCCGAGTCGTCCACGACTGCACTAGTGCGCCACATCCCAGACCTCATTCAAAGATCCTTGCAGATTTCATCAGCGACAACTCTTTTCCGCAGGTACGCACGTTCCTTCCATTTGGGTTTAGACCCATCCCGACAGCTTAAATTCAAAGAGACGTTGATCATGGCCAGCTACCCTTCTTGCGAACGTGGAGAACTGCCTGAATATCCTTGGTTCGCTGGCTGGACAACCAAGGGATACGGGGGCGAGATTAAATCCGAGGGGATTGAGCTGGTATGATCTACGAGCTCAAGGTGCGTAAATACTCCTACAGGCCTGCTAACCCGAGGCCTATTGCTAAATTGAATTGGACCGACCAGACGCACTCACGTCGAAATGTCCCACATATCCAAGTTCCCCCTCCTTGATCCCAGTTGCAAGCCTGACTGAGTCGGGGGACACGTCCACCACTTTCACCCTCGACATGGCATATCTGTTCCTGCAGCTCTCCATCACAGGCACTAGCACCTTCCATCGTCCCGTCCAGAATCCGCTGATCGTCTCTTGATATAGAAAGGGCGTCTATGTTCATCCCCATCCGATTTTCCGCTTCTCGTGTATCAACCAGTCGAAACCGGTGGATCTCATCCTTAGTTTCACTCAGAAGATGATCTCTATCGGGAGAAAAGGCGACTACTCAAACTGATCTAGGTCCTCCTGTGTCCAGGAGTCCTTTTTCGGCTGACTCAATTGTTGGCATGGTCCAATTTCTCCATTGTAGCACTACTCGCTGATCCCAGTATGCGACGTCCTCTTTGCTTGCGGTTCGAAGGCGTCGATCCTCACATCCATATTTATAATCGTTCTTTATGCACCCTCCCTTACTTAGCGTTTATTTTCTTTCGTTCGAGTCCTGGGGACCTGTGTGTCCATCCAGAACTCAATTCATGACCGCCTTTCACATCAGTCCAAAGTGATTATCGGATGGGTACGCCCCGATACTACAGATAATCTTCGCCCCCGGACCGTGGTTCCACTCGCCGGAAATGACTCATCTCCCTTTTGTACGGTAGCTTGACCGGTGGGTCCCGTGCATGGCATTTCTTGCTCTTGTCCATGAGACACACTTTCAGGTCTTCCCATCACTCGGACGATACGCGAGAAGGCATAACAGGAAACCAGAATTTATTTCATCCTCTCCACTGATCGAGTCCCCTGCATCCATGAAACCTCCTTCGAGTCGATGAACAAGCGGTTCGTTGTGGTCATCCACGCTAGCAGGGTCACCAATGACTTGGCAGATGGTTCGAATGCTCCCGTTCAGGGACGATAGACAACGAAGCTTCCGAATACGTGACCATTCATCGTCGGCATTCCTAAGAACGACTTTAAAAACAACTTTTTTTTATGATACCAAAGAGGCGCCGAGGACGGAGGTATACGGTAAGTTCTCAAATTTGCTCAAAGACTTTTTTTTGAGTACCATGGTTCTCGAATAGATGATGAACAAATTCTTCGGGCTCAACGTGTTCTCATTCGTGATTCGTCCATGACTATGACTCCCATGATGTTGGATTACCGCCTTTACGGATAATGCATCAGACTCATGTCAAGTGAACAAGTAATACCACAACGAGAAGACAGAAGTACGGAGTTTGCTGGTGCTCGATTCAGATTCACCGCAAGGAGAAGATGGGTGATAGTTATGTATGTTCACCTCGCTGGTAAGCATTCTCCTTACATTCCTCCTGGAGATGGTCGACATGCGGGAAGCAAATGCCGTCCCATTTGCACTCGTCCTGCTCAGTTTGCAGTGACCGCTTCTCCTGTTGTCACCCTCCCCATCTCTCTGCACCCCACGCGCTATGGTGGACTGTATCGAACTCACTCTGGTCATATGCAATACGTTACTTCCACCGTTTCTGTTCTTCCCTCCGTAAAGTTGAAAATGCTCTCTATCCGGGTGGACTATCGAGAGCGATCACGTACGTATTTTGAGAGCCATTCGATTGGTTCGTCGCACCGTAAAATTGATTCCTAGTGAGGAGTCCATTAGCAGTGAGCACTAGCTGTGACTCTGCTTGAATGTTGCTCGATCGTCGTCGAAGAGCCCCCATCGTCACATTCTACTCAAGCGCGCGGATAGACGTATTGAATGACGGAGTTGAAAGATGGATCACACTCGAGTTTCAGGTAAATTCCTTGATTCAAAAAGAGTCGAAACGGGCAGTGGATTTTCTGCGAGGGGCGGTGGATCCCAACTCGTTGCTATTCGAGTGCCACCAGTGCCTTGCGCAGGAATACTAAGTATATCGCCGCCCTCAAATTTGGTACTCAGTCAGGAACGCTGCCAAAGACCGCTATCGGCAGAAACATGACCACAGTGATCTCAGCCTGGGATCTCTGCAAATCTTCGTGCAGTGTCAATGATATCCAATGATCTCCAAGGGGCCGTAGGGGACAAAGTATTGACTTACGTACGGTGTATTTCAGACCTATTTTTGTGCTGACTGATGCGAATTGAATCGAGAACGCCAAGAACAGCGGGGAAAGTCATAATCACGGGAGTGAGCAGACGCACCCCCACCATCAAAACGTGAATCGGACGGCGCGCTGACATCGTTTCGCTCATCAAATGCTCCAGGCACGGTGGGTGATTAGATCTGTCTGTATGGAAATGATGACGATTGTGATGCCGTATAGGCACGAGGAAGTGTGCGGCACACGCTTGGTTTGATTGGTTTGATGGAGTTGAAATTCAACGGCGAAAGTCTCTACCTGCGGTCTACACCTGCCGGAAGTGTCGTACTCGTCCAGTGCTGGCCATGCCAAATATTTGCTATGTCCCACCCTTTCCGCAGTTTCCGCGACGCCCATGCGGCATATGAAGGGCCATGAAGGGCCTTTTCAGAAAGGGAGATGGTTGAGCAATAGCACCATGATGCCGAGAGCTTTCACAACTTGAAGTCCAAAAAAAACCCCACTTTAACCGGTTTTGTTTTTGCTATAGGGAGATTCCTTCGAGTTACCTGAGCCGATCCTTGGAGGGAACTGGCACATAATACAGGATTAAGATAACAACATAACAACATCGAAGCATGAGGCCTTGAGGAGTCCACTGATGAGAGTCGGAGTTCGAAGATTTGGCAGACCCACTTTACAACTCGAAGATGAGCACTCGAATAATATAAATCTGACTTTGCTGAAAAACCAGATGGGCCCTTCGCTTTCTAGTGACGCTATCCCGGACAGTGACTAACTTGATCACAACTTGACAAAGAGGCACACCAAAACTTGAAAAAGCAAAAATGAAATTCAGAAACTTCAACGAGCCTGCTGGCAGTCCGTCGTTGCACGCTTGTCGTCTTGTTGTCATCCACCTTTCTCCATGCACATAACGTCCTTCCTGACCATATGGAATTCCTACTTACCTAACGCCGCCGTTCTCCGTATAACCTATGGATGCTATTCAGGTGGCAGTCCATGTGGCGTCTCCGTCCCGTGTGGAAGAGGAGCCGAGACAAACAAGTTCAAATTCGTTTCAACTTGAATTGCCCTGTCAGACATGTCATCCGACGGAAGTGAGGTCTTCAAGGAGGAGTCCCAGCGCGTGCTGGCAGGGCAATGCCAGCTGTCGTAAGATGACACTGGTAGTAACAGTAATTTACCAGACAGAACATACACCGTGCGCAGAAGTTCGCTGAGGATCACTGTCAACTGTGCTGATATTTGAGTCTTTGGCATAGCACAGAGAATACTCGGATACAAAAGGCGCATGGTCAGGTCCAGGGCTTGGTCACAGTGTGGGGACCCATCTCGATAAAATCCACTCACTTCCGATACCAAGCATGTCACGGAATGAACTTGTGTCACAGTTACGACTCATGAAGGGCTCGAGCTGATCATATCCCCACCAATGGACCTCACTCCGCGAATGCCAAGCAAACGACATTGAAACGCCAAGCTCGGAAGCAGCTGTCACCATTACAGCGTGCGCCTTTGCGATACGAGCTGCAGGGACCCTCATGTCAAGAATCTGTATTCATATTGTGAAACAGGGCCGGGAGCAACAACTACGGGCTTACCCGCTTAAAATTTAAACCCCATCCTCAGATTTCTGCTCGACGTCGCAGGAGCCCCCTTCGTACTTGAGATCATGTCTCAGACCGACGACTTACAGTCTGTAGCGGCTGCCTTGCAGTTGAATAACTATGTTTCCTGTAATGTCACTTTCCACTCGTGGTTGCATGTGATCTGACATGGATTGGATGTAGTCGTGACCGCTACTATCGTCGTGTATGATTACAGTGGGTGGTCATTTATGCATTCCTTGCCAAGTGTCCGCGCTCAAACCGTTGGTAGTCATCACCTTTTCAAAAGAGGTGCATTCTAATTTTTATCATCCCGAGGATCTCATTCACTTAACATTTGTGCAGGTCAACTATGTTTGGGTGGGATGGCAGATGCATGCAGCAATGATTCGTCTTGACGCTTTTCACAGAATTGGCAGTGGACTTGGGTATCTACCTTGTTTATCATCGTGCGTGTTTAGAATCCTGAGTTCATGCCCGCGCTGACCCCGTTCAAAGGTTCGCTATGTCGGATATTTCGACGCCTTGTAAGCATCTCGCGTGATGGCAGAAAGAAACCAATGCTAAAGTATCCCCATTGCAAAGAATACAATCACTTTGTATGTGCTAATCCGTTTGTCTTAATGACAATCCGTTGTTGAATCCAGGCTCTAACAGATGGGACCATTCTGATTCCTGGACCCCTATTGGTACGGTTTTATCATACCCTTATTACATATCTCGACTGATTGTCTACACAACCATAGGCGTGCGTACTACTGTTACTTATTGGCCAATTGTCCCGGTTGATCCTTTGGGTAGGTGTAAGCAGGCTCACTAATGTCTATGGCTCGTCTACATCAATGATGGATCCAAGGCACGGTACTCCTCCTCGTAGCCAACTGGACCTTCCTTGTTTTTCTCGCTGCCACAGATCGTAAGTTATAGTGATCTCATAGCATATATCCATGAATATTCACGCTAATGTCAACTAGTGGTAATGATCCTGAGGATATACGCACTGTACAAGGGATCTAGGATTGTTCTCAGCGTCCTTCTTCTTTGCTATGTACCCATGGTCATCATCCTTGCCGTCGATACGGGATATTATACCAACCCCGATACGTATCTGACAGGTCTGTTTCCAGTCGTCTCATCAGAGAACCATCATCATCTCCCCCCCAGTGACTAATTCCCAAGTTCTCAATTCCTCTATTTGCGGCGCAGAGATCAATCCGGACGCCTCGTCAACATTTGGCATATATTCGTTCATCCCTCGCTTCATCCTCGGTTTTCTCATGTTTATCCTTTCTCTTGGCCAATTTATCAAGGAGTCGATTGAGATGTACAAAGCGACAAAGCGATGGAGGCCAAACCAGTACATAAATCTCCTCGTCAGGGAAGGCGTGCTTTACTTCTTCGCGTGCGTACCTTCGGTGGTCTTTCCACCGCTCTGTTGCCTTGCATGGAAACGAAACCCGGGCTGATGTACACCGAATCATCCAGGCATTTGCTTTACAACATCAATGCTGTCCTGGCCACCACAATTTCCGTAACGACACTACAGCTGGTGACAGATAATATCTCCTTCATACTATTATACATCCTCACTCCCCGGTTTATCATGAATGTGCGCGAGTTGTATGTACGTGACAGCCATCGCGGGGGTCAGCAAGGGTCGGGGATCGACAGTGGATTTGGGTTGTCGGGGAAGTTGCTGTCGTTCGATGCGGGCTTGATTCCAATGAGATTTGCAGATATGGAGGCCAATCCTACGACGCCAGAGCATGCATCTAACATAGGCATGGTGGAGGTAGCGACCAAACCTTGAATGACGCTATAAACGAGCAATACAGGACACTCATTCCAGAAAAGAGAGCACAGTACGCTTTCTCTGTAGGGACGTACTTCGTTAGCATGGGATTTCTTTTGGGTACATAGGGTAATAAGAATGGACGATCGGCTGTGGTTCAGCGGTTTCCCGCGAGCGGCAGTGCATGCACATTCTCAATTGGCAGGCTCAGGCTTGCCTCCCGCTCCTGTGCATCCTCTACCATGGTAATCTTTTCCGCGTCATCCAAGCCCAGTCTCTCCATCTACTGCAAACACCACACTACTAAGACTAATCAGCAAAACCTGGAGGTGCCATGTCCCTATGGCCATAGTGCTCATAGTGCTCTCCAGTACTGGACAGCACTGGACAGCAACATCAGGTTTTGCTGATTAGTCTTAGTATCGACGTCGGTCCTCCGGTATCAAGTCACGCATGCAGCTCCCGGACATTCATGATGATATTTTATTTTATTCTAATTTTTTCAATCGGGCAGCGCGGGGTGAGGGTATGTGTGTTATTGTTATAATGTTGCGACGCCTATCGGTATCTGCATCATGGCATGGCCCATCCGGAGGGTGTAATTTACTACAATTGACAGACACTAGCGCTCCGTGAAACTAAGTCTCAACCCCGAATCGACCGTGGGAACCCTTACACTCGCTCACATCGGAGCTGAGAATGGAGTTATCCTCTGCATTCCTAGTGCCAACGAGCCGAACAGCGTTTTCTGAAACTAGGTCTCAGCCCCGAACCGACCGTGGGAAGAAATCCTTTAGTACGCTCACAACTCGAATCGGACTGCCCTGTCTCAGTCGACGGTCTCAGCTTTTCGAGCAATGATGGCAGTCTGTTTCACTCAGCCATGTTTCTTGAATTTCATCAAATTATAAATTTTGACGTCAACGTCTGCCATGCATTCAGGCGTCCCCTGACGTTTCAATAATCACGATGGTCTTGAAGTATTTGATTTATCTGATTAACATCTTCTAATCATACTCAAATTTACCAGACTAGTTTTGCATGGTTGATGCTGCCCGGCAATGTCGGTTCGAGAACTACAACCGGATTCAGACGGGGAACAGCGTAGAAAGCCAATTGGCACGTCAACGCATACTTGTACGACCCACCTTTGATAGCCCGCCTCACAGGGGAATCGCAGTCACTGGAGGTCTCCTGGCCGCGACTGGTCGCTTGCTATTCACGCGGCATTATTATTCGAACCAACGTTACTGGTGTGCGTATCATCCGAATCACTCGGTGTCGTCGTTGAGAAAGCCCATAGCGACGAAGTTAGTTACTCCTGCCCATACTGTAGACGGCTCTACTCGTTTTCAGATTCCCCGTGATGTCCCCCCTGGCTCCTACCGGCTCCTGAACGAGTCTACTTTTCCCATAGGAGCGTCGTCATCCAACATGACTTTTCTACAAGTGTAAATGGTCGTTTCTAACACAACGAAACTACGATTTTACTAGAGGTACCGAAATTCTGCCCCACTCATCGTAATATAGTGTCGAGAATCCATCGAGAATGCATTCAGCAGTTTTGGATTATTTTGTGCCAGAATGCGCTGCATGCGAGCTGAGAATGGTGCTATCCTCTGCATTCCTTTCAACTGTGACCATCCCCGCGGGCATGCTCAGAGCTGGGGGCCCTCGGACTGGTTCACGCATATTGTTAGATTCGTTCTTGTGGGACTACTCTCGTCTCGAAGATCTCGATGGCACCGTCGACCGAAAACGACTCGATCCGACAAGGCGTACATGTCTTTAAGAAGACGGACTTATGACTCTGTTACTCCTATTCCATAAAGGTGAGAATGTAAGTAGATACATTTATGCGGATAATGAGTGTGGTAGTACTACAGGAATGCGTAGTCGTGCTATTCGTCCTGGCAAAGGGAAATAGTGTGAATGGTCGAAAGGTATCCATACATAGAGGCGATTTCCAATTTTCGCATCTGTGCGCCGATGATGATTCAAGAAAATGATTCAAGAAAATAAAAAGGAAGGTGATGATGGCGTGTGAGCGTGCAATGGCATAAGAATAAGAAAAAGAATATAACGTGATTGAAAAATAAGACAACCTTGTGCGTCAATTACCGAGCCATTCGCCCCCGCTCGCGAGTTTGGCAAATAGCCCCTTGCGCTCCATGAGCGCCTCGTACCGCCCTTCCTCCGCTACCTGACCATCCTCGATGACCACTATCCGATCACACATTCGCATCGCTTCGACCTTGTGTGTGATTACCATCGTCGTCCGCCCCCCCTTGGCGGCCTGAATCGCTTCAAGGACTGCGGCCTGGTTCGCACCGTCGAGCGCCGACGTACATTCGTCGAGAATGAGAATTCGTGAAGGACGAACCAGAGCACGCGCGATCTGGAGACGCTGGGCTTGTCCGCCCGAGATGAGCGCGGCATTCTCGCCCACAAGCGTGTCGTATCCTCGCGGGAGTGACATAATGAACTCGTGCGCGTTGGCAGCGCGTGCGGCCCGTATGACGTCGTCCTCGGTGAGCTGCCCAAACTGTCCGTAAGAGATGTTCTCGCGGATAGAGCTGTCGAAGAGGTTTGGTGTTTGGCTCACGACCGCGATGTGGTTGCGTAGATGGTGAACGTCTGTATATCGAATTTCGTGTGCGCCGACAGAGATAGTTCCCGAGGTAGGCTCGTATAACCTTTGTAGCAACGCAGCCACCGTCGATTTTCCACACCCGGAAGCACCAACGAGCGCGACACACTCGCCCTCTGTGATTTTCATCGAGAAGTTGTTCAGCACTGTTGCGTTTGGATTCGTTGGGTACGTAAACGACACATTCTTCAGTACGAGGTCTCCGGTGATTGGTGGGCGTAGTATCCCCTGAGATTCCCTAGTTCCATCGGTGGAAAGCTTTACCAACTGGAAGAGATCTGTCGTTGCCTGGACGCTCTTGGCTATCCTTTGAGTAAACGCCATGATCTGGCTACCGATCGTAACCGTGAAGACGACGAGATTGAGGGTTTGGATCATCTGGAGATACGTGTAGGTACCATTGGCGACGAGAACAGCGCTCACGTAGAACAAGAGTGCTTCGGCGAGGTAGATCAAGGCGGAAGCAACACCGTATGAGCCACCTTCGACGAACGCGCCGCGAACTCCAGTAGAGAGACATGTAGCAGTAGCTCTGTCGAATTCGCTCTGCAGGATCGGCTCAAGGGACATGGCGCGGATATTACGAATATTGAGGATCGTCTATGCCAGCATGAGTTGGGCAGACATGAACGACAATCTCCTAAACATACCTCGTAGTAAACCCTCGCGACTTCCTCGCGAGCCCGTTTGTTCCTGACCTCATTCTTCGCGACCAAGGTCGCCTGAAGGGCCATAATACCAACAAATACGGGTCCAATAGCGATACCCACGAGGGTCAGTTGCCAGCCCCACACCATTGCCCAAACCAATCCTAACCCCATCATAGCTACAACCACCACGAACTGACCAACGACGACAGACAAAAGCGTGCGTGCATCGTCAGCATCTCTGACAAGGGCTTGTGCGAGTATTGCGGGGGAATGGGCGGGAGTGTCAAACCATGCTTTATCCTGCGACAGCACACGGGAGAAGGCAGTGTCGCGCAAGTGGGTCACCCAATGGATTGCAGACGTTTCCATGAGGTAGTATTTGAGGCCCATGAAGAGACCATCGACAGCTGCCATGCCAAGGACAAGGGCGCCGTAGGAGTTGATCGAAGCGGCGGCGGGATTCGCGGAGATCTGATACATAAGCTTGGATAGGAGGAAGGAGAAGATGGGTGTCATAGCACCACTCAGCAAGCATGCAACGAGACCAAGGAACAAAAGATGCTTCGCGGGTATCGTTGGGTATATGAGACGCAGCGTGGCGATGAGACCATGTGTAGGTAATTCTGAGGTGGCGGGCACCAAGTTCTCCTTAGGTACTTGAGAGGCGATCGCAATGGCAGGCGCCTTCCTTGCACGTTTCTGGCGTCTTCCAGCAGCCTGTTCTGCGGAACGCTTCAAATTGTCCTTCTCGCTCTCGAATTCATCATCATCTTCAACCATTGGTTGAGGCAAAATTCCCGAGCTGAAGGGATCGGTGAATGAAGGGGTAGTCGGCGTAAACTGTAAACTCATCCGGCGACCGCCGTAGGCACGTGGTGGGGCCGTGAGCGAAGGAAGAGCGATTGATACACTTGAAGGTCTTCTGGGTCTACTCAGAATACCTTCGAATTCGGCAGTATGTGTTAGAGCTCCTCGGACCGTAGGTGGGAGAGGGGGGACTTCGTCACGAGGGTTACCATGCGCCTTCGTTAAGTCAGCAACAGCATTGGACATCCACCCTCCAATCGTTGTCGTGAGGGGGCGGACACCAGTAAGGGTTGGGGCGAGACTATGGTGCCTGATCTTAGCTTGTTGAATATCACGTGCTTCTTCGTCCTGAGAGGCGAGGATCTCTGCGACTTCTTCGTAGACGGGCAGACGATCGTCGGATTTATCGTCCTGCAAACAGCCACTTTGACGGAGCATCGTTTGCCACTCGCCACCGGCACTTTCTAAATCTGCACGGAACCCTCGCTCAGCAACCTGGCCCTCCCGCATAACATACACGAAATCGTCTGGATTGATACTCAAAAGATCATGAGTAATGATGATTGTTGTTTTCTTGACGCGCTCGCGCCACGCTCGAAATGCAGCGGTCGTCAGATGGCGTGTGGCAGGGTCTAAGGCCGACGTTGATTCGTCTATATGCACAAACTGTGAGCGACCGACCATCCGACACAAATGGACAAAAACGCACCAAGTATAAGGACCTCAGGATCACGTATTCTCGCCCTCGCGAGTGCCAGTCGCTGCCTCATCCCGCCGCTCAACACAACACCACCTTCGGCATTACTATTCTCTCCACTCCCTGCGAGGATGGTTTCATACCCTGCCTCAAGCCCTGAGACCCACGTCTGTAGCATCGCGAGCCTACACGCTTCTTCTACCTCCTCGCGGGTCACCCCTTCGACGTGCCTGCCACTTCCGACAGCGCCGAGGGCAACATTCCAGTGAATAGAACCCCTAAAAATCTGTGCCCCAACACCAGCTGAACCTTGCGTTACGCCTGCGACGTGTCGTCGCACCCAAGAAACATCGAG
The DNA here is from genome assembly GCA_038089855.1 of Royoungia palumana. Lineage (NCBI taxonomy): Eukaryota > Fungi > Basidiomycota > Agaricomycetes > Boletales > Boletaceae > Royoungia > Royoungia palumana. The sequence continues at coordinate 11,212 of JBBPLQ010000664.1, forward strand.
ATATCGCAAGTCTTGCTCATCAAGGAGGGCCTCGCCTTTACCGAGTGCAGGAGTATAATAACCAAGGAGAATCGATCCAATTGTGGATTTACCACATCCGGAGGGGCCGACAATAAATGTTGTTTCACGGGAAGGAAGGAACATATCGACATTGGAAAGAACAGGGATGGTCGGTCGCGTGGGATAGGCGAAGGTTAAGTTGGCCAACGTGAAGTCGCCCATGAAGCTATGCGGCACGATCCGGCGAAGGGCTTGAGCTTTCTGGTGTTTGCCTGCGATGACTGTGCTTGGGGGCCGCTGAGAGGAATGAATGACTGCCGCGAGTTGTGCGGCTGCCGCCTTGCCTTTGGCCAGCACGATCAGAAGAGGGACCGTCATTTGCAAGTTACTGGTAGCGATTAGACAAGCCCAAAATACACTCATAACATCGCCAGGCCGATTCTTGCCCTGGAGAACTAAATGAGCTCCATACCAGAACCCCTGGACAAACATGGCCATTGTGACGAATTGAGTTGCACCAGCCGTAACACCCCAGATGGCACCTAGTGATTGAACAGCGACGGCTACGCGCGAGAGGAGATTATGTTCGTAGGAAGCGGCATTAGCTGCCTTAACAGCGCCAATGTTCGCAACAACACGGGAGACAAGGGAGGCTGCTCTCGCGATGAGCGCATGCTCCTGCGCCAGGCGAGGCGACGCAAACGCTTGCGAGAATCCCTGGATAAGGATAAGAAAAGGGACGGCAGATAGGATAACAAGAGTTAAGAGCGGAGACCAGACGAACGCCAGTATAAGGGCCGTCAAGGTTGTAGTTAGATACTGGATGAGTTGGCCGATCGCAAGGGATGAGGCAGCGCGCACGTCGTCCGTCTCCCTGGAAAAATGCCTGAATACGATTGTCAATAATGAAAGCTGAGACAAACTGACTTGGCAAACTTGGCCATGAGGCCGCCAGCGCCGATTGCAGTACCATCACCACCCACGTCTTGCACTTCGGTGGGATTTTCACTTCCCATCTGCGTATCGAACCATTCCATTCGGTTGTACATTACCGCGTGGTAGACCTGTCTTCTCAGCTCGACAACATTCCATTCGCCGGTCCAAATCCACAGGCTGCTTGTGACACTACTCATAACAAGTGCGGCAAAACCGAGTGCCACAAGCTCCAACGCAGCAAGGCCAACGCCATGGAGTAAGGCATTCTTTGCTGCTTGTGATGGGTGTGGGGTGATGGGAAACGCAGCGAAGGTGTCGAAGGACTGCCCAACGACATAAGTCATGAAAGGGGCGATGCCACCCGCTATCACCGAAGACGCGATGGCGGGTGTCAGTAACACGAGCTTTCGCCTGGGGGTGAGGAAAGAGAAGAGAATTTTGAAGGTCGGGGCAGGTGGGAGAGCAGATGTTTCAGAAATGGACGCGGTCGGGGAGCCGGGCGCATCATCCAAAGCATGATGCTTGATATCGATTGAAGAGATAGTCGAAGTCACAGACAACTGCGACGTGCGCACCGATGGGTCGTGGTTGTTCATCGTTGTCGCAGACGACGAGGAGCCACGGCGAGTACTGCTGTAGATGAAGAGAAAGAGAGGGGAAGAAAGATATCCGTGTCATAACGCAGCCCGTCTTCCCGTCTTTTTTGTTTGCGAAAGGGAGAACTTGCTATTGTCTCCTGCATTATCCCACCACGTGCAAAGACAATAAGAAAGTGGATTATGTAATCACAGCAGGTAACGAAGTTCTTGCGCAACAATGCACTGCATGCAGCACGTTCATTCCGAAAAATTTCTCTCCGTAACAAAGCTAACGACGTTCATCAAGGTAGCACGACTCGAGAGAATAAATTCTGCACTCAACGCACGTCTTTGTCCAATTTGAAGCTGAGGACCCTAAATTGGCGATTGTTTCACACGGTAATAATAATGTTCATAATAAAGGCCCGGTACTGTACGACACAACGAACCGAAAGAACGTCGAGTCATGCAGGTGCTACATGAGAATCACGATCGGATAGAATCGACAGAATATAGCGGTTCGACGGAATAGACAGAGCAACTCTACAAGATGAATGGACGAGACTCAGAATGACATCGACACAAACTAAGAGGTACTTACCGAGATCCGGGCCAACCAATCACCGAGGCTGGCTCCGTCCGTTCAGGGGGATCGCAAGGGCTAGAATGTTATGTAATTAGTCTTCATTGGAATACCTGTGTGATCCCCCTGCTAAGGCACTCGCTCGTGCACAGCCTAGGCCAGGCCTCAGGCTCACTCGCCTCTCATTGCTATCTGTTGAGAACCACGGTGCGGCATTGCTCGGCGCATACAAGCAAGCTGAGTGGCCGATGCTCTCGCCTTTGAAACTCGTATAGCCAGTATATAAGACGGGGTGGGGATCCAATATAGGGGCGCACTCATGTCAGGCTCGCTAAAACCCGCAGTGTGACGAAACATTGGATTCTAGAACAGAGAACTAAGTAATACAACAGGTCCGGCGGGAGGGCTTTACCTAGAACAGAGAAGCTCGAAACTGGGGAAAAAAGAAGAGATAGAACGAAACGACGCTATGATATACGAAGAATGACAAAGATGAGACTTAGGGGTTTCACAACGCACGAACCCGATCTTAAAACGCGTGACATTACCCCCCTCCAAGGATTGTGTCTCGCAATCCTGTTGTTCTTAGTACTGAGCATCAAACCAAATCTCTTCCGCCGGAGACGGGCAGCGATAGGCGAGGTCACGTTCAAAAGTACCGTTTTCCTGATTGAACGATCTTTGAGGGATGTGTGGTCGGGTGAAGTTCTCGATGAGACGGGAACAAAGGTGCATGGTAGGGATTGAGGAACAAGAAATCGAGGAGATCTTGGACTCCCGCTTGCGTCGTAACCACCTCGAATACCTTATTCATTGGAAAGGCTTCCCGCGGGAGGAACAGGAATGGAAATGGGCTTCAGAACTCACGCACGCGCGCGACGCCATTGCAGACTTCCATCACGCCCACCCTGCCAAACCTTGTCCTACGCCCTCAATCAGATCCGGAGGCGGAGGTTTCTTTTGGGAGGAGAATTCGGGTGAAACATAGGGCGAAAGAACACACTCATTGAAGATAGGATAAATCGATTTCCAAGTTGCGGGCAGACGTAGTTTGTACGCGCTCTCCCCATGTTTACTGAGGATGATGAATGGACCATAACGCTTGTCGTCGAGCTTCTTCGTTGGTCGGTCCGACACGATATGCGTAGCTTCCAACCAGACGCGATCTCCTACTTGATAATTGCGGGATGGCATTCGCTTCCGGTCGTATGCTTGCTTCATGTCGTCCGCCGCCTTCCTCAACGCTGCCTCGGCCTCAGAGCGAGCTTTCTTCATCCGGTCTGTGAACTCCTGAGCTGCTTCGACACGACTCTCCCTCCTCGGAGTTTGCCCTTTCCAAGGGTGTTGTCTGTAGTTGAGATAAAAAGGCGATTGGCCGGTAGACGATTGCGACTTGTCATTGTAGGAGAATTCAGCAAGGACAAGCCACTCAGCCCAGTCCGTCTGATGGTAATTGGTGAAAACGCGGAGGTAATGCTCGATTTCCTGATTGAGTCGTTCCGTCTGACCGTCAGTCTGCAGGTGATAGGCAGTGCTGGCATTACTGACGATCCCCAGTTGTGAATAAAGTGCTCTCATGAAAGACGAAACGAAGTTAGAGCCTTGGTCACTGATTACCTTGTGCGGGAGACCATGGTGACGGAAGACGTGGTCGCGTAGAGCTCGAGCGACTCCGGATGAAGTGATTTCCAGCTGGGACGGGATCGCCTTGATCATTTTCGAAAAACGGTCTACGACAACCAAGATGGCATTATAGCCTTGAGATTCGGGCAACGGTCCGATGAGGTCAACGGAAATATGTTCCCAAGGGTGGGAGGGGGTGTCGTTTGGATGAAGAGGGGCAGCTAGTGGGGTGTGACGGGGCTTGGTTCGTTGACACGTCTCACATCCAGCCACATATTTCCGTATGTCGCGAAGAACGTAGGGCCACCAATAATTTCTAGTGATGAGCTCGTGAGTTTTGTACTGACCAGGATGTCCCGCCAAACGAGAATCGTGATGCTCGCGGATGATATCCTCTCTCAGCTTCTTATCAATTGGAACGTACACTCGACCGTTCCAAGTAACCACGTTCTTCCCATCCTTCAATTTGGGAATCAAGGCTCCGTTGTACGATTTGATCGCGGTTCGCTACTCGTCGCCGAATTCGATCGATAAACCCCACCTCCTCCAGAATCATTTCCACCCGACGGAAGAACTCTGGTTTGAGGAGAACGACGTTTTCATTATCACCCTCCCCGCGGTCATGGTCTGGTCGTCTTGACAGAAGATCCGCTTTGATATGCGTGCGTCCGGGTTGATGATGGAGGGAGAAATGGTAGTTAGCGGGTTCTGATACCCAACGTGCTTGCCGTCGATTGAGTTTTTGTGGTTTACGGAAGTAAGCAAGGTTTTGATGATCAGTCCAGACTTCGAAAGGGACGGAAGAACCCATGAGATGATGTCGCCACTCGGATAGCGTGGTCATAATGGCAAGCATTTCGCGATCATAGATTTCATAATTGCGTTTGGTTTCTGTGAGAGATTTAGAAAGGAACGCAATAGGACGCCAGGTACTGTTTTGATACTGTGACAAGGACGGGAGACGATGCAAGTGAGCTCTTGAGACAGTCAAAGGCAATTTGTTGAGCATCTCCCCAGGTCCAAGGCACATTACCAGTGAGGATGTTCAGGGGTTTGGCAATGTCACCAAATCCACGAATGAAACGTCGATAGAAATTTGTAAATCCTAAAAAGGATTGCAAATCTCGTTTGCAGTTGGGGGTTGGCCACTGCGCAACGCCCTGTACCTTTACCGGATCCATACGGACTTCCCTTCGGAGACAACGAGGCCGAGGTATTCGACTTGGGTCTTTTCGAACTTACATTTTTCGGGTTTGAGGAAAAGACGATGGGTTCGGAGGAGTTGGAGGACTTGTGTGGTGATGTGGCGGTGTTCTTCAAGTGTTTTGGTAAAGATAAGGATGTCGTCAATGTAGACTAGGACCTTTCCCTCCAAGATAAGGTCACAGAAGATATCATTCATCATGTTCTGGAA
>JBBPLQ010000665.1:0-16305 GCA_038089855.1 Royoungia palumana
CAGGGTGATCCAGATTCGCAGTATCGGCAAAAAGTTGAGACTAGGAGAGTCGGTATCATCTATGTACGTTGCGGATACAAGGTTTGTACACAGTCGCAGTGCCGAAACGATATTCTCGATGATTTGTAGATTCGTGCGACAGAGTAGCTGGACGGTACCTTCCAGGAGCTCGGTATCGTTGAAAATACAGCCATGACAATAGAATAGTACCTCTTTCAGTGATCTTGCGAACATAGAGACCCAACTCCGGTCGTTGAAGTAGCGTGGTGCATGGATGGAAGAGAACCTATCATAGTGGAGAAGTCATGAACGAAACGAGGCCTCTGAAAGAATGAATTGACGCAAACTCTTTCTTCGCTGACGCGAGAATCGAGGACTTTGTATAGCAGCGGGGTAGAAACACGATTGAACGTGGAATTGACGAGGGCGGTGTTCACCAAATCATGGCGATCAAGGTGATCAAGAATTGGGTGCAAAAGGTCGAGGGGCAGTGTCGATTGGCATCGCCGCAAACGACGACAGCCAAGGGGAATCATGGTCCCCGCGCCACCGAACCGGACAAGGCTCGGTGCCGATGACAGCGTGGAGCCACTGATACCAATTCAGACCCACGGCACACACTCAGCCACGCAACCACTTGAAGTGATTCCGCAGATCCTATCATATAGCCTCAAGCCTTTCTGGGAAGGCGCTTAGGTGTCGGAATTTTCCGCGATAGGGATCCCGTGTTCAACCCGAATTTCCTATAACGACCTACACAAGAAGAGGCAGGCGAGGTCGCCCGCATGCCTGTGCAAACTGCGGCGTATACCGGCTGAACAGTGAGTACATGACCGAGGAAGCATTGGTTGTGCGGCAATACATACGAGTACCTCCTCGCACCCAGGATATCCATAGATACCCTCAGACCCAGACTTTACTGACGCACCCGAAACTCGAATGTGATTCCAAACACCGCCTTCTGGGCTCAGAACCATCCACAACGCCGCCCGCTCCAACTCGTCCCCGCCGGTCTCTCGTCAAGCACCCTTGGATTCGGCAAAGCGGGTCCTCCTCACCTCCCGGTGACACCGACAAACTGTGACACCGATTCAAACTGGACGTCGGACTTATTACGATCATCCGAGTTGGCCAATAGATTATCCTGATGGGGCTGAGGCCTCTTCCCGTTGATTCAAGCATCCTATCTTGTCTCTCGGGGTGTATATCAGCATGGCCGGGTTGAGATCAAGCGATCTACAGAAGCCGCCGATAACATGGGTGTCCGTGTCCAGGTTGCTTATTTTACCGACGAAGCTCTCGAGCGCGCTACCGCCTGTCACTTGCGAGGGGCAGAGGGAGAGAATAGCGTTGGCCCTTTCGCCCGCCATCATCATTGGACTCCCTGTCCATGGAACTTCATAGACCCCTTCGTCCGGTACCCATATCACGAAGCCCCGAAAATAAACTCCAGTTCCATGTTACTCTCACCTACCCGCAGGAATAGAAGGTTTTCTTTCAGTGAAGAGTCTTGAAACCGGGGTGTTAAATTACGGCCAATTCGTGGCGGACCTGCAAGAAACAGTCCTGTTTCAAAGTATCTCTCAATCCTGCGAACGGCCCACTATGTGTTGAGGTAAAGGTGTTATTTTGATTGGCTGTTCGTCCTGACTTGCCCTTCAGCCGATTACTCGCGATGTCAGTCAACTCTTACCACTGAACGGTGACATCGATGGTCATTTCATTGCTTCCTCGTTTTGAACACTGCGAACGGTGGTATAGTAAACGTACTCCATCGTGAAGGCGCGGATCCTTCCTATCCTGCAATCCGCGCCGCGAACGGGCATGTGCTCGTCCAAGCTTGGATCAGCGAATTCAAAGCGGAAGTTTCGCTCATCTCAGAAGCATCGATAGGTGGCGAGTTGCCAAGTCTAATAATGATGGCTATTTCATTGGAGTTCACCAACACGCCTGTTGACTCTGTTTTGCGATGACAGGCGGGGACGAATGTAGGGGGAGTCGATGTGGAGCTTGACAGTACCTTTGGTGCATGATCTCTTCAAACCATCTTGGGCTCGAAGACTATCACAAAGCGATGTTGAGGACCCGAGACGTCGCAGACTCGTATCATATAATAAGTCGATCAGGCGTGTAAACGGAGACATAAAGTGGGTGGAGATTCCGTCATGTCCCGACCACAATCAAGCAGTGAGCCCTCTCCGGCGCACGATCTGCACTCTCGTCTGTTGTTACCTCACTACAAGCGCTTTGTACTCGCCAGTCTTCCTGTGCTTACCTCGACCTGTTCGTGACTTTATACCATCGCTCATCATTCTTTTTCATAATCTGTCTTTTGTCCTTGCGATTTATATCGTCATACGGTTCGAATGTATCTGACCTTCATAAGATAGACTCGATCACCATGTGTCTAACAATCATTCATACATCAGCGAGCATCATCACGCTGTGTTGGTGCGCCTCGACTGCCATTGCATACATGTATGTAAAACACGTGCTGTTTTCCGGCGTAGCACAGGCGGCGATGCACAGCGGCGACGGAGTTCAGCTTCCGAATTGTGCCTAGTGGGGGACTTCTCACTATGGGTTCAATTCCCATCCAGTCAGGCCACCAAGCTGACGTCGAAGGAGCCGTCGAGTTGTCTAATAGGGGATTAGACCGTTCGCAGGTAATCTCTCAACCCCGCTGTCACCGCTGGTACGCAAACTCACGGGGTACTTATTCCTTCCAATTCATGCATTGTTGCAGGTACCGCCCAAGACTCGGAGCAGTTTCGACTTGAAGCTGCAGGATCCGGGCGAGAATGGAGTCGACTCGGGGAGAAACTGCCGTGCTTTGGGTATAATGTTGTATTTTATGTCTCTCTGTCTCTTTCCATGATGATATCTTTGTGTGGCATCTACTTGTCGTCATAGCAGACGGGCCGGACGCTTGTCTAGAATTCATGGCACAGTCAAGTTGTATTGTGATCAAGTGGTTCAGGCCTAATGCGTGACGCCCAACTCACCAGCGAGCTACTTGGGTGGACTTGGCCGAGTGGGCCGAGCGCGGGTCCACTATGTGGAATCAGGAGAGGTTCGAGTTCACCAGAACATGAACAAGATATGATAATCGAGTAGAAGAGAATGAAGAGCATTCACGCTTAGCGACAGCTAGTTACATGCAGAGTCAGACCGAAGCAACACCGCCAATAGAAGGGCAAAATGCGATGGAGCAAGGTAGGTTCGTGAAGGAATAGGCGGGTAGGCTTGCGGATGATGCCAATGATGTGCTCTCTGTTCGCTCGTGTGTTGGATTTGCCAGAATAACGAGTACTTCGATCGTGTCCCGCACGGTCCGCTATTGTGGATGAACCTGAAGCTGCACCGCTTGGGGTAATCAGTGTTCGGGCCTAACATGACGCCCCAGGGGGCAGTGTCATCTAACATACACATCAGAATACATTTGCCGTCCATGGTTGAGGGCAAAGTTCAGGCTGTCGATGCGACCTTGTCAAGGTTGAGTGAGAGAACGCACCACCCCATGAACTCCCAGTTTGGTCTACGAGTCCGTCACAAAATGAAAGATCGGTATCAGCAAGTCGACAGAACCGGAGCGTACCTAATTGGATCCATCCTTCGGCCGCGCGTCATATTCCGACGCTCATCCTCATACGAAGCTAAGCATTGGCCCTTCATCAAACCATTGCAAGGACCACGAGCATGCCACGCGCTGACAATCCATGTACACAAGGCTGTCTCCATTTTGCTGCGTTTCTGAGATGTCAAACGTCAACTGCGTCTTCTTGATACTCATAGCGAGCTGTATCCAACGTACGAGGAACCTCAGAAGTCCTACGAGAACGGGAACGGGAGCTATTGGTGGCATAGTCTCTCCGCCTCGAGTTCGATGAGGACAAAGTGCTGATTAAGGGATGGTATCAGCTGTCAAGAGTTGCGTCAGGACGAGCGGGCAGTTGTTACAGACCGGCTCACAAGAGATGTGCAAGTCATTTTACATGCGGGATTCCATTGTCTCTGCAAAGCAATTTCGGGTCCTGAGCGTTATATCTGGCGTAACTGGCACAAATCACGCCTACAAACATGAGTATTACCATCGCATTCAACCAAAAAGATACTTACCGAGTCGGTCGTGTCGTTGTCTGACCCAATATGGACGAGCATACATTGTTGGAGGGCTGAGGATGGCTTGGTTCTGTACCCGAAACTCATAAACGATGCAGTTCACGGTTATTTCTCTTTCGGGGGTCTACAGAAACTGGGTAAGCAGGCTCTCCAAGGGGTGATGGAGAAACACGTCCTTGGAATTGAAAATCGGGATGCTAGACCTGAACGGTGGTGCGAGTGTACCACATATGCTTCCGGTGCCCCAGGCCTGCATTACCTTTCAAGATCGAGCGACCTATCTAAGCAAAGGGTGAACGGAAAAAGTATGAGGAGGATATGGCTGGTATCAAACACTCGCACCACGGTGTGAGCCTTTCTTAAACGTTTCGAGAACATATATGCAGAGCCTCTCCAACCGTGTTGCTTATCGCGAATCGCTCAGCGGATGGTCCCGTGTCCCGGAACGTTTGGATCCGGGCTAACAGCGAAAAGAAGTTTTCGATGTGGACGTGCGGTGATCTCCCAAAGCTCAGGCTGCTGACTCGGAATGCACATAATAAGGTCCAAGTCATAACTCGAAGAGGCAACACCCAGACCAGCGTCGGAATCGGCTGACTCAGGGTGTCTGTTGGCATCTCGCCGACCCCAAGTTTGACGCACAGCCACTACAATGCAGCGTGTGCACGGCAACCGCGAGGCGTGCGGCCAAGAAACCTCACCACAAGCAAGGTGGACGTCATCCAAATACACTGTTCAACGAACTCCCAGTCGAGATTTGCAATACTGATGACTCCGGCAGAAACACACATGGCACCAGAGGTACCCCTTGTCTGTCTATTTGTTGTTTCCCCCCGCCGATAGTCGAGTAACTCTTTTATTTATAGCCACAGAGCGATAGCTTTATGCCAGTCGTGGTTGATCAACGTGCATTGATCGACAAGATCCTGGCTCGCAATTCTGGGGAGTTTGCGGGTAGGAGTCACGTTCGACTCGGACGGGCATCTCTCATAGGTCCTACGACAGTTTTTCGGGAGCTTCTTCAAAATTCCGATGATGTTGGATCAGCTTCTGTCGACATCTGCTTCAAAAGTGCTGCTCCATCGACATCACCCGACTTGGATTCCACTCATGTATGTGGGCCTGTTCTCGTCAGTCGATTGCGATTCCCTTGCTAATGTAGTCCTCTTTTCAAGGTTACGGGCTGGACGATCAGAAACAACGGGAGGGCGTTCACAGTTGGAGACTGGGATCGACTGACATATATTGGTGTGTCTGGAAATAATTTCTATCTTCACTACTAAGGTGGCGTGGATGCTGACAGCCACCGGAAATCCCGATTCTGGGTCTATCGGCGCGTTTGGTGTTGGTGGGTCCGAAGTGGTTTCTCTTTGTCAAACCAGCCACCATAAGTTATTTGGTAGGCTTTTACAATGTGTACTCTGTGACCGAAAGCCCGTCCATATCATCGCAAGGTTCGACCTTTCTGTTACTAGGAATGTTGAATGTTTTGTCATGGCATAGTTACAGACCGTACAGTGAAGTTCGAATGGCATGGTAACCAGGTATATAATTCGTTCGTTCGCGAAGCTGCGGTCTCAGCTTAGTCTATACAGCTACTCTTCAAAATTTTTGATATCGTCCCGGAACACTCGCATGATTTGAGGAGTGGTGGTTGGAAAACAGTAATTGACTTACCGCTTCGGAAGCGTTGTCCGATGCCGCGCATACTGGACTTGATGCAATTTCTCGCATCGTCGATCACTTTCACGGCTCACCTGGAAAAAGTGCAGGTATTCTTTGACAGCCAATGTATTGGAAGAGTCGAAAAGGCATCAGAAAAGCTACAGCCCATCAGTCTACCTGATGGTGCTGAAAGATCTAGTACCAAGGGGGTTAGGATGAATATGGAGGCTATTCAGCGTCATCGTGTGTATCCTTTTGACACTCTACCTACCACTGACTGCCGTCGAAACAGGGCTCACAATCAAAGCTGAGATCGGGCATGGACGATCGAAGAATACTGAGAAGGCCGATCTTTCTATGTTCACCGCGCAGGTGAAAGTCAGTGTGGATGAGGAATCGATTGAAGACCTATTCCGGTGTATGAAGAAGGTGCCACCATCCACACTTGATTATAATCTCGTCTATGTACGCCATTCGCATCATTAGCACCTTCAGAATCACTGACTGGCCGCACGTAGTCCGGGAAAGATGAGTACGATGGTTTTGGAGCTCGCTCGCAGGACAACCGACCTCATGAAGGTCCATCCATCCTTCAAGGGTTGCGTGTCGATCTAGGCGGGTAAGTGGTTGCACGAGAACCACTATATTTTTGTCTAAATGCATCAAGGGAGGGGCATACGGGCGTCTTCATTGTTTGTGACCACACTCTTCTCTCTTTCATCGGACTCATCTGTTTTAGGGCCACGGGGCCACGCAAACAACAGGAATCGCGGGGCACATGGCATCGCGCTTTGTTCCTACCGTTGAGCGTGAGTTGATAGACTTTAGGTGAGCCAGTCGTTCTCTAGCTAGTGAGTGTGGCTATTGACAGCTACGCTAGTGATATGAACCATTCAAGTGGGTGTTCTATTATCAAGTGATCCATCTATTAACTTTCCAGCGATTGTCAGTCTATCAATGGAACGTCGAACTACTACAGATCGGAGGCGCGTTGTGCCGCGCAGTTTACGAATGGGAGCTTTCCAATATCCGACACTTGTGGGAGAATGGAATGACTGCGGCGTTTGATCTTCGTCCATCCCCACAGCTGCTGAATCAACTGAATCAACAATTTTGTCATGCTCTCCGGTTTTTCATGTTTCACCGCTCCACGCCCTCCACAAAAGTGGCGGAGGAGTTAAAGAAATCATTTTATGAATGTTCTTCGCTTCCTCTATCCCTTCTCTCATTGGTCGGCGTTCGCATGGCTACAGATATTAGAGCATTCGATCAGAATTTTGCCTTCCTCAAGTCTTTGCCCATGATCTCAAATGACGTTAGTCGAGAACCTATAATCACCTCACTTCCAGACGTGCACAAGATTCGTACCGTCGATGCCCTGGATGTTCAGCGATCTCTACGTGAACGTGCCCTCAATGAAGAAGAATTAGTGTTCTGCCTTCGGTGGTGGATACCAACATGGCAGCAGGAGATTCCTGGCTGGACTGGGAACAACTTGTTGCATTGCGCGACACTCAGAAGCGTAGATGGTAGGGAGCTCTCACTGTCCTCAGTAAAGTTGTTCATCGATCCGAGGATCCTTGGTGCTCATATTCCACGTGATGGGCCACTCCCCGAGATCTTGCTGCCTTTGGCCATATCTCAATACTTCTCTCGGGAGGACCTTGTGAGCATGCACTGGCAAGAATTTACAGTTTCGTGCTGGCTATCGCATCTTTCGAATCCACGAATCCTCTCGGCGCATCCGCGCTATGACTTAACACGGTCACACGATTGGGCTGGGCGGGTCCTCGGAACACTTTCCCGCGTGTGGGTTTCACTCCCCAGTGAAATACGTCGCGAAGCGCGGGAAATGCTCAAACCCAAAACTTGCATGCCTACCATTAGTGGCTTGCGTCGACCGGAGGAATCGTATCTTCCTATCGTGCACGACAATCCATTCGATACCCGTGCTCTAGCGATCGTGGAGTTTAAATCTGGGCAACCAATGAACCAGGGAATGAGGACACTGTTGTCATTTCTCGGTGTTCGAGGGTGTGTTCTATCGGATCTTATTATTGCCCGGTAAGCCCGAGTGAATGATTTTCTCTATACTTTTTCACGTAGCATCTGTTTAGCGTAGGGGAAAGCTGGGAAGGCAGCGCACCTGATCTTATCCGCTATTTAGCGCAAGCAACTGTTTCACCCGATGATATTAGCAAGCTCAGATCAATGCGTATATTTACTCCGAAGGTCGCTATGAGAAGTGTAGGGGGGACGCCTCGGTACCGCGCTGATGAGTTGTACCCGCCTGAACCTATCTTTCTTGAACTTCAGCTCCCCGTGATCGACTGGGATTCTGCGTGGTCGAATGAGTCAGAAGAAGGCAGGTCATTGACTTATCCCATTGTCACACGACCGATAGTTTTATTCCCTTTTAGCTCGACTCTTATATGACCTTGGGCTGCTTCACTTCCCTTCTCTCGCCAACATTATAGAGCTTTGTTCTTCCGAGAATGCATCCATCAGAAAGGCTGCCTTCCCTTACTTTTGCGGTCACTTGCAATCACAATACTCGGGTTATGATCACCGAAATTTTCAACGCACCAGATTCATTCCCGCGGAGAACAGTGCAGAGGAAGCATGTTTAGGAACGTTGGAGGAGGTAATGCAAGGATACTTCTTCCGACTCGTGTTCACGACTCGCTCTAGGTCTGTTGGGCTACTCAATGGAAGTTTCTCGGCTTTTTGATTGCCATTGTCGAGGCTGCTGACCCCGCGTCTTTATACACACGTCTGGGCATTCAACAACATCCGCCTCCACACATGCTTCTCAACGGATTACGGGCAATGAGTAGAGAAGAAAAAATAGCCTCACATTGGCTGCAGTGCTTGGCTCATTGCAAATCAAGTATGTGATAACCTGTCCTTGAAAGATTCGTGTCAAAACGGAATCAGATTTTGAACGGGAAGAACTACATGAAATATCTGGGATGAATATAGTTCCGACGCAGAACCCGAAGGATCCACAATGGGTATCTCCTGCGGAGTGTTACCTTGGCCAACCAAAAGATAGACTTACGAACGGTCTCTTCATCTTTGTGAATCTTGGTAAGAATGCGAACGACTTTTTAAGCATTTTGAATGCAAGGGACGTACCTTCCGTGAAAGACGTTGCCGAAAGCCTGGTCCATGATCCGGACCGGTTCTACAAGGTAGCTGGAGGACCTAAGGAGTAGGTTTCGCGTTGTTTTTACTCCTCTTTGATAGTAACCCCGCTCGCCCCAGGTTCATGGACGTATTGGGAGAGCTGGCCACTGAGGCAAAGCGCACTCTAGATCTGAATAGCACCCTAGGAAGGATGGTTTCGAATCATACTCTTCTTGGGATGCGGCTCAAAATTGGAGATCAGGCCTCGGGCCGATCATCTTACCAACTTCGAAGACCTGCGGAGATCGTCATCATTGATGATTTAGAGGACGCAAAACTCTTCGAGGAGTATATTTGGACAGTCCCGAAAAAGGACCTTGAATGTGCGCTCCATGAACATTGCACTTGACACTCAACTCAAGCATCACTCACAGCTTTCTATGCGTCACTTGGATGCAGAAAACTGAGCAAAGTGATACAAACCAAGTTGAACAACCCAGACGATTTCGATGATAGAGATGCCTCTGACGAAGTTAGGAATTTGGTTCTGGAGAGACTTCCTATCTTTCTTGGGCGATGCACCAACCTTCAGCCTAAAATATCTATCCAGTCTCTTCCAGAGAAGCTTAGAGTCAGAATCTGCGAGACTCTGTGCATATCAAAAACCTTTACCATTGGGGACAAGAAGACAGAAATCCGAAACGTGTGGGCAAGTACAAGAAACGGGGCGAACGGGGAAATCGATCTATGGATATCAAGTAGTACACCGTGTGATATGTATGAGTAAGTCGCAAGTGACCTGACACGCCCTCTATTACTCAACTTCCACCATCAGCTTAGCGATATCTTTGTGTCAACGATTATTCGTCACAGTCAGGAATCAAGATACACGCGTTCTAGCGGCGATATTCTCCGATAAGGAACACTTGAATCGTGCTGGTTTCGATGGTAAGTGGTTTTTTCCCGTGATGCTCAGAAAGTTTAGATTTGTTTCCAACTGTCTCACAGTCAAGTACGACTTCAAGGAATGGGTCGAACGGCAAAGTTGGCACACGGCAGGTCACAGATCGGATGGCAACAGCTTGACACACCATTGCTCATCTGCTTGTAAAGGTCTCAGAGGTAATTGTCGATCAATTTTTCCTCCTCATCGTAAGATCAACTTCGTTTATCATATATTATAGGTTGCACTCAGAGTCAGAAAGGTAGATCTTATGGCTCGGACGACGTAGACAATGAGGGCTCGTGAGTTTGAGGCTTGAGTATCGAACGATCCTCGTTGTTTACAGCCCGTTTCCAGGAAACCAGAAAGAATCATGTCTCGACTATTCATCAGTGAGTTATGAATTTTCCACTGCAAGAATCACTGGGTTCTTCTGACATACCCCGTAGGCGATGGTGTGAAATCTGCAATTGACCATTGTAATTCCGGGTCAAATCGTTCAAAGTCAAACCAATCCCTGAATGCTCAGTCTTGTAACCCTGTGGATGACTTGCATCATTATGGTGAGTATGAAGACTCCTCGATTTACTTCCTGATCCTCAACCAGCTCAGGGAATATCAGGGGCATCGGTATTCACGCACCTACGGGTAATTTTACTTATATTGATCAGAAACTGAGCGGTGTAATTGACGCCTTTTTAGATGTACTCGACCTAAAAAAGCAGCGCGAACTGCTTGAAAGGTTTTTAAACATCATCATACCTCTCGCCAAGGTCTTTGAGCTTCACAAAAGCTCATTACACATCTTTTATGTTCTCGGCGACGGCCCTATCGCCTTCAACAGGAGTGGGGAAATCTACTTGAATTTGCGTTATTTCGAGTCATGGCGTCAGTCCGTCTCACTGTAATTGTGTAAATTAGACGAACACGGCTCACGGGTTACCTAACAGACGATGCCGGTGTGAGGAATGGCCAACCAGAGTCCTACCAGCAAGCACAAATGTCCTGGTACGTTGAACCATCATCTATGTGAACGCGATTGATTGTGTTGGGTTGTTTAGGTTTTTTACACTTGCACACGAGATCGCCCATAACCTCGAGCAGGACCATAATTCGGACCACGAATATTGGTTCGCTGAGATTTGTGTGGCGCACGTCGAGGATCTTTTAAGGCTCCAGCACTCGCGACCTAAACCATGGTCACGATTTCTCAGGATTCGAGAGGAGACCATGTCAATTGATCCGGAATCGTCCGTCCGGATACAATAGATGCTGGATTGCTCCGGACCTATGCCCCTTTCTTGTGTATGTGTTCAGTATGCGCTTCGTCAATATTTGGCTTACTCATGTACCTCGTCAAGATCTGCAGAGTCGGACGCAACGTATATATTCAAGTATGCACACGAGGGATTCTGTGCGCTTGGAGACGCTAGTCATGCTTTATCCTGTCTCTTCCGGGAACATTTCAACACCCATTTTCTCATATGTGGTTCGAAGCAATTTTCTAGGCAACGTCTCGTGTTCGACCTCGAGCATAAGGACAATTACTGCTGAACTTTCGAGGAATATGACTATCTGCTTTCTGTTTCATCCTCCAATGTTGCAATGTACAGATCTATCATATTAGTCGACCGTGAGCGGCCGATTCCCTTTTTTTTTCTCCTCGTTTATTTGTCCTGAAGGGCATGACGCCCTTTGCCGGGTATTTGCATGAGTGTTTTGTACTCGTATGATAAAAACTACGTGATGATGTTTGAGTCTTAACTGCATGAGTGGAGCCTGTGGAGCAAAATGTAGGAGCATTGACACATTAGTTTGCATACGAGAACGTTCAGCACGCTTTCTCGACAGAGAGGAACCTACACCACATACGATTCTCCCACTAAAACACGTCAAGGTATCACAACATGCGAGATATAAGATGGTCATATACTATTTAGATCGGGAACAATTGGCGTCACGTGCACACACACAATTTATGATGGACAGTGAAAGGGATGTACAAATGAGCATGGTGCAAAGGGTATGAAATCGGACAGTGGCAACATGGACGATACAGTAATAAAAGTGCTGCAGACACTGCAAGCAATTCAAAGAACATGGGAATGATACGATGGTGACGATCGAATGCACATCCCTGACATTAAGCAAAGACTCCGAGTGCAAATCAAGGGCAGGGTTGAGACAACCCGAATGTGGTCAGTGTGCGAGACTTGAATCGATAACCTACGAGATTGGAAGCCTGGTTTAGATCTCGAGCGTTCCTTAGTTTGAGGAGAATCCCAGGGACTCTCTGGGAACACCGTAGCAGGGATAGAAGGCCCGTGCATGAGAAAAAGTGCCGGAGCCACGGGGCGAAGGACTCAAAAACCACGTGCGCATGGTGAGGCGACTTGAGAATCGAGATCTACACGTTTATCCACATTCTTGTGTCAAACTCATTGCCAATGTTTCCCGTATGGCGTCAAGCACTGGGGCGAAGAGAAGGTGAGTAAAACACGAAAGACGGCCGAAATGCTAGCAATGATACTCATTTGAAGTAAGAGCGGAATGAGGATGCCAGGATGTCTAGCGAGGGCTTGTACAACGAAGAGAGGCCAAACCAAGATGCGATGCTAACAACGACTCATTCGAACCGTGCTTCCGAGTCCGCAATGAGGGTGATCGAAATCGATAGCCAAGATCACATAAATTCAGTCGTGATTACAGCTGACGGGAAACGCATATTGGCCGGCGGATGGGAAGGAAAGGTGCGCTGTTGGGGAGTAGAGGATGGGAAAGAAGTGGGGAAGCCAATAAACACGGGGAATCAGGTCCTCAGCATTGCGGTGTCGCACGATGGCAAACGGATTGCCGTGAGCGGGGGGGCTGAAGGTGTTACAAAGGTGTTTGATGAAGACAGCGGTGAATGCGTGGCTAAGCTGAAAGGATGGAGGGCTATCGACATCTCGCTGGATGGGTCGAAGATCGCGACAGGATCAAATAGCAGCGCCGGGATCTGGTCACTCTCGAGTTGCGAGGAACTGCAAGGACTGGAACACGACGGAACAGTGTACGAGACAAAATTTTCGCCAAACCAACTGCTCTTGGCGACTGCCACTTGGCAGTCTGTGCGGACCTACGAGTGCAACAGTGGCCGTCTCCTCGCCAATTTCAAGATTGAATTTACTTCGTGGCACACCCAATCCATCGCTTGGCATCATGACAGCAAGCGTCTCTTCGTTGTATCCCTGGATGGCCACATCTACCATCTTGATGCATCGACTGGGAGAATTATCTCCAAATGGCTCATCCACGGCAAACATTACCTTCGGTGCATCGCCTTGGCAAGTGATAGCGCATACATTGCAGTCTCTGCGGGCCCACATGTGTCGTTTTGGGGTGGAGTGATGTACGAACAGATTGGGTCCCCTGTCGACCATGCTGACACTGTTGGCTCCATCGCCATATCGGCAAATCACGTCATGGCGACAAGCGTAGGCAAGATCATCACTGTGCGGAATCTGCATGACGTTCTTCCTGCCTATCACTGCGACAACGTGAGTGTACGCTTCCATATAATGTCATAATTATGTTCATCACAACCCGAAGACTTCCTGGAACCTCCAAGCGGACCTCACTGACCTCCAGAGACGTTACGAGGCACAGTCGCACAAGCTCGCAATCGTTGCTACCGCTGTCAAATTGGTCCGTCTAAAACGTTCGGTTGCCATCAAAAAGGACGAACTTTCCGCCGTGCGCGAAGAGTTGAACAAGCTCTCTGATATACCACACGAACTCATTTTCGCGCGTAATGAGGTCAAAGCCCATGAAGCTCTAATACACAATATCCATCAGCACCACTACCACAAGCTTAGGGATACCTTCTCTGTCGTCGCAAACCATCGACCCAATTCACCTACCATTAGTCAATGCATTACCGAATCGGACGCGTTCACCGTAAAAGTGATAATCCACGCACTGGAGGAACTCAATACAATCATTTCAAGGATCTCAATGATTGTATCTACATATTTCATTCACCACATCAAGAATTCTGAGAGCGAAGAACAAACATCCGCTGCACGCCGTGTCTCGAAGATTATCCCTCAGTCATTGGTTGATCAGTTACAGATGATACCATGTCATAGTTTCCGCCTGTACCTCCCTATCATGCTTCGGACCTGCCTGATCTCGCAGTCTTACTCGATCATTTCTCCATGGACAAACGACAATGGGACGGACAATCTCATCGGGGAAATGTATACACGCGTGCGCGAATTAGGCAAGCTGGCCACTTCAGCCACTATTAACGCCTCATTAATTTTGACCGACAGAATCTCAGCCATTCGCAACTGGTTGGAGATCATTAATCTCCACTAACATGCCTTCCAGCGATCACGATGCGCTCATGTCACATGTCATGCACGGCCTCTCTGATGTTGTCGTTGCGGCCGGTTGCGCTGTTTCTGCTTCAGACACTCAATCCAAAATGACCAAGTTCTGGTACGACATTTCGTGCCTGGTCTCAGCTGCAGAGAAACTCAAACAATCAATGGGAGGGGCGCTCGCGGCTGATTTCAGAGTCTTCCTCATTGATCCCGGGCAGAAATTCGACGGGAAAATAATGATAATAGATTCGGGAATGCCAGCCAGAGGCAAGGTGCTCTGTACGACTCGTTTAGGATTGATCAAGAAAGTCATCAGTGAGTCCCTAGTTCACCCAGGGCCGATGAACCCGGTCTCGGTGGTGGCCAAGGCAGCGGTCGTTCGCCAGGAGGCCAGATGGGAGTAATGCTACGAACCCGAGTCTGAATTCATGCCTTTGCATCAAAATAATCATTGTTGTATTCCCTCCCCAATAGTATAAATAGGATAGTGTGTTTTACAATCACTGTCCATGTCTGTATAAAAGTGTTTCTAACACCTGTTGAAGTCCATTGGATGGAGCTGCGAGTGTACTCGAATCTGGTTTATGAACTGCACAGACAGCACGGGGGCTCAGAATGGTGATCAAGTTGAAGGTCAAGGCCCAAAAAGGCGATTGTCGTCGAGAAAGTGAGGTCGAGGATGGCATGAAGTGAATCGCCCAAGTGAGAACACAGCGACTTTGGTGGTTCTGCGTCGAGATTGCTCGCGTGCACCAGCCGTTCGTTCCAGGTCGATTCTCGACGACGGCGACTCGGATGGACCGAATCCGTCGTCCAAAAACGGGTGCAAAACGATGTTTTCAATCTCTGAACTTTTCCAAGGCGACCGAACTCTCTCTTTTTTCAGATGCTACTTGTATGTCGCCTTACTATCCCCCCTGTAAGCCCGCGGGTGTGATGCCTTGAGGCTGTGATCGAACCGACATTCATGGTTCACCTAAAGTCGAATGAAAAATGACTCCGGGATGTTTCGTACAAGTTGGCTTATTTTGATTGTCTACGGTAGAGTATATGCGCTTGTCTCACTACACCTAGCTACGCGCGTACAACTGTACCAATATCGATCACATTTATTTACAACAAGCCGCCGAGCAGTTCGCCGAGGAGCGTGGTGAGACCAAGGCTGCTAATGATGGAGAGGACAGGGGCGATCAGGATGAGAAGAGGAGAAAGGAGGCCGATGACCAAAGAAAGCAGGATGGAGATTAAGGAAAAGACGACTTGTCTGGTTATGTCACGACGCCGTTAGCGCTGTTCTCTCTGGAGAAATCGAGCGAGGCTTACCCGAGCGAGGCCAATAGGGAATAGATGACAGAGTAGATGGCAATGTCGACCACGAGGAGGACTGCGTTGGTAGCCGTGAAGATGAGCTGTGTGATAACTCGCGTGAGCTCTCGACAGTCGAGATCAGGAGGGTCGGCATACGTTGACAATGGTAGCAAGAAGAGCGGCAATGTCGGATGCTGCGAGAGTAGTTGTACCATCGACGGACGCCAGGATGACCTCGATGGGCTGGCCGACGAGCAGGTTCAAGCTGCTGACAGCGCCGGTCACAGCGGTGCTAATATCACCGACGATAGGTGTCAGGATATCCTGGGTCGCGTTGGCGGAGGTTGCATAGACTGCATCGTCGTCATTGTTGGCAAACATATAAAAATGCGAATGGGCGAGCTACTCACGCAGCTGGTTGGCGAGAGGTGTGACAGTGTTGGTGAGGCCGGTGAGGACGACAGCAGCAGACTGGGGGGTCTGGCGTTCGGCGACAGGGTTGGCGAACACACCGACAGCAGCAGTGAAAAGGACAGAAGCGATGGCGAAGAAGCGCATTGTAGAGGGTAGAAGGAAGATGTTGTAAGAACTCAAGTGCTGGAGTGCTTGTGGCATTTCGAGATCGGTCGAGGGGGTTTATGTACCTTCGCCACCAGCACGCCAGATGTATCCCACTTGATGTGGTTGTGGCGATGAACGAGGACTCCGAGGGGAAAATAATGTGATGATCCAGATCTGGGGACACCCCAGCGCCGTGCATCCCGTCTG
>JBBPLQ010000666.1:0-16261 GCA_038089855.1 Royoungia palumana
CAATGATGAGAATGATGAAGTAGTACAGTGTGGCCATAAATGCGGGGTGTAGAAGTAGAACAAGCAAAGTGACTCTGCCAATAGAATCTGTGATCGTATCAGATCGTGGGGTGCAAGAGCGGCTACACAAACCAATCATGTTAGCCACATTTCGACTGATCGATGTGAACACGTAGAACGTGAGATCAGAGAGGGCACCCTGGTCACTGTTCAATGAGCAGTGGAAGAAAATAGGTAGATGGCAAATGGCGTCGTCAGGTGCGGGCATACTACCCGCATGCCCAGTACAAAAGATGGGTTTCATCCGATCGAGCTCAGGATTCTCCTAGTCTTGAGCAACTTGCTTGTTGACTATCCGACATCTTTCACAGTGCACGAATAAAACAGAAAAAAGTATCTGAAAATGTACACACCACCGTCAGTGAGAACAGGTAGCATCGTTCAATTGTGCAAGAGGATCGACTACACGATTCACCCATATACCGTGTGTCGATACTAGACAACATGACAAGAACGTAGCGAATGTTTGGATGGCTTGGTCTTGAGAAGCACTAGGAAGAGTAAATGTCCAGAAGAGCAAGCCAAATCAATTGAACGCCTTCAGAACATGCAGTCCAACCAACCACTAGCATGGTTCTTCACTGATCCGTAGGGAACAATTGTCAACAACGCCTTTTGGATCCGTTCCTCCCCTGCACTGTCGGACTCGATGAGTATGATACCAAAAAAATGAAACATCAGGCGCTAATTTCGTGGCCTCACTCACCGTGACAACGTACCCCAATTCTTTGACCACTGAGAGGCCAGCCGCCACTAGAGAAAGCGCAATGAGTGGCATGATGCAAGTCGGGACCGCTCACGCTGTCACACACACACATTACGTAATGACTCGAACTTGTTCAAGGTCTGATGATCGATGATCGACTCATCGGTCGTCCGCTGGCGTAACAAGTCTGATACGTCGTCTTCCTCTCAAGTTCATTTCCAATCACTATTATTCCTTGGTCCTGACTGATTGTTTCAATACCCATTTTATTCTTTGCCTGAGTTTCTAGAAATGTCCCATGTGGTGTTTTGGCCTACCGTGGCGTATTTCTATCCAGTGGGAAACACCTCTGCAGTCTCTCTGACAGAAAATCTCTCTCCCGAAAGCAAAGCACATATCCTGCTTCTCGCGTGTGGAGATCCCAGACATGTCTTGTGCACCATCTATGCCGACGAAAACAACTCCTTAACTCGTGTGTATCTTGATTCATAAATATATTACTATGCCTGAAAGCATCTTAGATTCCCGGGTCCTTGATATCACATGCTGTGACATAGATCCCACTGTCATCGGTAAGCAGTGCTTCTTCGCTTTCTTTCCTTCTTTCCCCACTAATTCACTGCAGCACGAAATACTTTACTTTTCACTCTTCTCGCTGATAGAGTGATCCCAGACAAGCAAGTCAACTTATGGGATATTTTCTACCACATGTTCATCGACAAGCATACACTTTCCGTGTTGTTTGAACAATGTCGGAAACTTGTCCCATTAGCGGAGAGCATGGAGAGCTGGCGCGCGGGTCCATATGGCCACTTTATCACTATGTGCGATTCAGCGACACTCACCCAGCTCCGGTGTATCTGGACTACTTATCTCGACACCGCCAGCCTTCCCTCCGAACAAGCCAAGACGTTTGAACAGCGTTTTAAGAATGGTATGAAAGGGATGTTCCGAAAAATGCGAGAGCTCGAAGGGACAGCCACTGCGAGTTGTTCCGCAGGACCTCTTGCGCTCGATGTGGCCAAGGCGGCCGAACGCCACTATGATGACTATTGGACTTCCGGGATCACCGGCGACAGTGCACAAGAACAAGAGCAACGCCTCACTGTCAATCCCCTATTCGCGTTTTCCGTTGATGGGGAAAGGTTCATGCTTCACTATGGGACTGATCCCCTCATCGGGTTCCATCTTGCTGAGGTGTATGCGTCTGGGGAATCCACCCGTTCTCGTGGACAGGTTACACCACACGATGTAGTGAGCATTGCCAAAGACCAATTTTCACGCTGGTGTGCGTCTGCAAGCAAGCGTTTGAAGGATACCAACCCCTCGTCGCGCACATTTGTCCTGAGAATGTTCGCTGGCGACGCGCTGTCGTTCTGCCAAGCACTCAAGTACTGTGAAGAGAAGCAATCCCTGGTGACCCCGTTTAGCCACCGCGCGTGGTGGCTCTCCACGATTACACTTGACGATTACTGCTACGGTCGAAACGCACCGTCCCCTGCGCCACTGTCGTTCAACGTCATCGACACCTCGAACAGTTCGGATCACGTTGGGCTCGTGAATATTTTGGTAGTCACTGCGCCACTCTTGTGCAAGACGCCCTTCGCGACACTGCATACCGAGGTACTTTTCAGAACGGACAACAATCCGTCGCAAGCTATCCTGAAGCACTTCTGCGGGGACCTCCCCACCATAGCCCTCCTCTTGGGCATCATACCCTCTACATGTATATCACAATTCACCACCCACTTCAACGCCTATGAAACTATGACGATCCACGCCTTTAAACCGTATCATGAACGGTTAGCCTGGAAGCCCATTGTGTCCCAGCGACCAGAGGTTCATGGCCCCAACGACATCTCCACACCTCCCCAGCACATTTGCTTTTCGCCTGAAGACCTTGCCATTTTCTTCTATCGTGTCTATCTTCACATGTTCGCTGACGAGAACTCACGATCTTTACTCCGATCCTTCTCTCTTTCACCGGAGCAATTGGCAATAGAGCTACTGTGTTCTGGAAACCTTCACTACAACAGGCGCTCCTTTGTCCTCTTGGTGCGTTTCGTCAAAACGAGGATACACACGGACTGGCAACGCGCAATGAGTTTGCTCGAGGACATGATCATAGAGGACAAGCAGCTGATGTCAGGGCGGGCTCCTTTTCAAGAACTTTATTGTCAGTTCCAACTCCTTGGGGTGTACACCGCCCCGTGGCAGTCCATACAAGCACTGTTCGATTTGGGCTGCGGCGACCCCGAGTTTCGCTTGTTCCGTGACTGGACTGTATCACAAATCCCTCAAATTGTCACGCTCGTGCTGGTCGTGCCCCGAGAAGCCATTTCGAATCTTGAACCCGATTTTTCGGCCGCCAGGACGCTGGTGTTGCAATGCGACATACTGGATGACACGCGTCAGAATAACTTTGGGGTGATCTCCGCCACATTTGGGACGTTACACATTTCTGGTACTGGCGAACACCGGACGGGCGTCGTTATCGAAGCTGACACATATCCAGAAGCCGGTGTGGTTACACCTGCACCTAGGACTTACTGGCTGCCACCGTGGCGGACGAGGGCGGAGATGATTGTCACTTTCTCTGTCCCATCTAGCGTGGTCCTGGACTTTTCACGAAAGCCGGGCTCTACGGTGGGGTTGACGCTGCGTATGACCCCGTGGTTGTCGCCCAAGTTTACCGAGAAATTGGGGGTCGATCTGACGGTGTTTAGGACAGGATTGGTGGACACCAAACGTGTCTTCGTGCTGGCACGGCCTCCCGTCGCGGGCGCCAGCACGGATATAAGCACTGGTACGAGCGCCGATGCAGGTATGGCTGGTCACTTCCAAGACGATCTGAACTCGACCACGGGAACTTTGACGACGCCTAGTGAAATGGGCCCTGATGTACACGTCAGGATGAACGACAGGACATCGACTATCCGGACATTCACATTACGCATTGATGTAACCGATCCCAGTGCACGAGCGGTGCTTGCAGACGCGCAGACAGTCCCAACCGTCATCTCCGGCTCGAGCATCGGTGGGACACGGTGTTTCGATGCATATGTGAGGATAGGGGCACATGCTTTTCCCATTCAGTTCCCCCTCCCTGTAGACGTGACACGTGCCAAGCTGCGTGTCGCGAGGCGGTCGTCTTACGTCGAGGCGAGTCACCCGACACCAGGTTGTGCCACTGATGCTGACGTCTTGTTCTCGTCCAGATTGTGGTACCTCCTGCCTCGTTCGACGTTCGGCCCGAACGCGATCTCTCGAGTCGTTTCTCATCCTCGCCCGTGGCGTCGAACGACGATGGCACGCCAACGTTGGGATGTATCCATCGCATCAACCTCGACAAGTGTCCCCCCTTCAAGCTTCCAAAACAACTTCCGGACGTCAACTGGTGCTACTTGCATCTCGCCCTCATGTTCTCAAAGCACGAAAGAACCTGTCTTCGCCTTCTCGACGAGACCGAGTCCCCACCAGCGACGACGAGCATCGCCACTCGAAATGTTCCCAATACGCTCCTCAAGCTCAAACGCTCGCTGCGCATGTTGCTGGGTGAAGCGGCAGGCGCGTTTCCAGGCACCCAAGACCCAAGGGATGTGTTTGCGCTGGAACACGGGACACCGTATTTGTACATCATCGTCGCACGCATGCGTCTGGATGTCGGCTCGCACACCATCGTTGCAGACGCATTCGTAGCAGAGGCCACATCCACCGTGCGGATGATGCTGCATATGGCGCTGGACTCCAAACCCGGTGGTCACCGTCGCGCAGGCGACGACAGTATCCGGTATATCAGGACGGACCGAGACGAGACCGAGGCGTGGTTCCATCTCATCCCACGTCTGACGGAGCGCTGTCGGACGCGGTCGCACAAGGCGACGTGTGAATATCGTCAGGGAACGCCCAAACGGGACGAGCAAGGGTCCGGTAGCTCGTGGGAGGCTCAGGACGCGTTGTGTACGTGCGGACTGGGCGTCGGTACGGAGATCCTGCCGAAGCACTTTCAACCGCTCGCGCCGTACCTCACACGGGCCGCGTTTAGCCCCTTGTTTCCAGTCCCATATTTGAACGAGATCGACGTTCCTGTGGACGACGGCCCGGCCCGGCCGGAATCACGCAACAAGCAGCAGGCACCATCGCCGGAGCAGAACCAGCGCGGCGGCAAGACGAACCAGGACAAGGGGGAAAATCGCTGTCTATCCTGTGGAAAGGAGGGTGGTTTGAAGTGTAGTCGGTGCAAGAGCGCTCAATATTGCTCCCAGGCGTGTCAACGTGCGGACTGGAAGACCCACAAGACAGTGTGTGTCCAAAAGGTGGTCTGTGAATGAGGCGTGGTATCGCTGGGCGTCGTGCTTGCTGGGAAGAGGTCGAAGCTGGCAATTTTTGAAATTCCTTCAGTCCTGATCGAAGAATGACTTTGCGGCTGTTCTACCAGTGATATTGGGCGCTTCCGTCGCTTTGCTGTTCTTTCCTCGGTTGTAAGTCACGCTCGTGTATGCTCGTATAGTCGATCTCGTACAAAAGACGATCCTCGACGATTCAACTGCCCGATTCCTTTTGAAAATTGGCGTAGACACTACACGAGGAGCCTCGAACGCCTGAATCATATATATCAACCCTCGGAAAGTTGCATAAACTATACGTGTAATCAACGCTACCTCAGACACGATCCTCTCCACCTTATTATGTCTCATTTCCTGACGCCTGTCGGGTCGCCGTTTGCCGAGGTTGTCGGATGGTACCTAGCTTTGACCACCGGACAGCATTGGCCTTGGTGTAATGCCGCACCCAAAAGTACACCATCAGGCAGGTTCTGCATCGGACTCGGTGGACAAAGACACTTCCGTGAACGGCACCCCGTGGCGACTTCACCGGCGTCGGCAGCGGGCCCCGCCATTTGCACCACACCTTGTCCGCCCGTCGACGCACTATACGGGGCAAGGTGCAGCACGATGGACCAGGGTGATTCCTTCTGCACGCCGATGCCGAGGGACAAAGACGTGTCTGTTTCGAGCAGGTTGGTCGCTTTGACGACGCGGTGCCAATGTCCGAGATGCCACGCCCTTGCCAGCGTCTGCGAATCGACCGTCGTTCGTTGAGCGGCGAGGCCACGAAACGAGATTTACAGCTCACCGGTCACTCGACCGCGTCGGCGGATCGTCGCATCGCGTGTCACGACTGCCATCGTCAACGCATACCCTCGTCAGTTCCCTTTTCGATTATAAACATGACGGACGGCAGAGCGTCATCAGAAAGACCTACCTCCGCAGCCGCGCGGGCACAGCACAGCCGATGTCGTGTTCGCGGCACTGTAACTGCCAGTCTTGAAATGCGTTCAATACCGGAAGCTAGAGGAGAGAGAAAAAAAAATCGGAGATGATCGGAACATGACACGCCATGCATATGGCATAATAAAGGTTCCATACTCACCGCTCTGCGTTCAAGCTTGAATATGGCAAGCTCGAGCCGGAGTTTCCAGAGTGCCGCGAGGAAGTCGGGGGTGAGGGCTCCTCCGGGATGTACAGACTGCGGTGAAGTGGACATGCTACTGGTAGGTGACAGAACATGCTGTGTGAGGGGAAAAAAGGGGATCACTGGCGGCGAACAAATTTGGCAATAAGTACACCCACTGGAGGATCACATATGGCAGTATGTTGTGCGGCAGAACATCCCAACTGTCCACGAGGTAGTTCGTGTGGGGGCATGAATAGTCGAGGAGGAAAAGGAAAAAAAAACGTGGGGTGGTTAGGAGACGGGGATCGAGAGGCCCATCACGTTCTATCGATCTACTTATGTGCCAGGAAGCCACAAAGGTTGATAACAGGGTTCCGACGTGCCGAGAAACCTTATCCTTTGCCTGATCCAATGCCGAGTATGCCGGGTCAGCCTACGAAGAATGCCGCTCTGATGCCGGAGTATGAGGAACAAGCCGAGTTGTGCCGTTTCGCTCATAATGCGCGCCAAGATCGGGCCGACAGATACCAAATGAGATTGGTTATCCAAAGAGCAAGAGCAAGAATCAATTTTTGACATAATTTGTGACAACATTCAGTATATCGAACAAGTGAGGCGCTGGGGCTACCGACCACGATAAAACAAGGCACAAGTGGCCAGTGACGAGGTACCGGTATGACCAAGAAAATCCAACTACCTGCAAAAACGAATCAGTATCAGAATGCACGGATGGACGATCAACCAGAAAGATCAGAAGTGTCACATGTGGAGCACGCCCTCGCATGTAGCAAGGTATTCTCCCTGAAGAAATTCAAACCATACGGCAAGCATCATTAATCAAAGTAAATGAGTATACTCACATTGTCTATTGCATCTTCATGACACCAGCGATTGAACGGCGAACGTTCGGGAAGGAAGAAAAATAAAGCGGACACCCACGTCGAAAGAGAGTAAGCCCCATTGAGTTGAAGGCACCCGATCCGGGCGCCGACTACCGCATAACTATGTCTATGAGCAACGAAGAGCAGACTATCGGCCAGGCGACCCAAACGAAACAAACATGCTCATATCTTCGCATGAATACGCCACTAAAAGGTCGCTTGACGTCCAGAATGCAACAGAGTGGGCAAACGGAACTGCCCTCGGAGGTCCAGTAAGTCGATCTCTGCCCGACCTGTCCCACCCCCCTCAGCAAGTTTGAAGCTGGGTGCTTTCCGCTCCGGGTGAGAAGGGATCACTCTGTGTCTCCGGGGACTTTCCCCACAGCAGGTAATACGAAAGCAAGGATACTTTCTGTGCGTGAGCTGCGACGGCGGTTCTTCCTACGACGTGGGTGATGACACAAAAAAATGAAAATAGTATATAATGGGCCCGTTCAAACTCCGACTCAAAATGAGCCAAGACACATACAGCATCATACCTACGGACCACTTCTTTATCACCAACGATGAATCCTCCGGTTGGGGGCGACAAGCCCACGGCGAGGGTCAGCTTTGTGCACTCCCCGTTTCTGTCGCTGAGTAGATCACATCCCGGTGCGTATGCACGCCTCTCGTGTCGCTTGCACGGACTCACTCACTTCGACATGGGGCCGTCGCAATTCAGGGAAGGTGCCCGACAGGATGGACGAGATATGCTTCACCTACGCCTTCCAGTCTGCCCGCGGCAGAGCCCAGAATCACGAGCCCAAGACATACAGCATATGTCTCCGTAAAGTGTACCCGCACGAGGTCTCCGACTATTTACTCGGAAAGGGGTGGCGAACCCAACAGAACCACAACATTCCTCTGCCACCGGAGGGCCAACCTGTTCAAGAGCGCTTCCTCGACGATCCCGAGACGTCCTCGAAGCCTGATGAAGACGAGACACGGTATTGGGAAGAGGGGTGGTATCTTTGGACGACCACGTCCAACAAGAACGCAGTAGAGAAGTTGTATCTCATGTCGCAGAGTCTCAGGTCTCAAGACCGCTATCTGCAAGACAAACTACAGAGGGAGCACGAGGAACGCGAGAAATGGATAGAACAACTTCGGGGGCGAGTCAGAGTCGAGCTGGACGGCACGCTGAGCGCCGTACAGCCATCCGATTACTTGCGTTATCATTGGTATGTCTGTCCGTTTTCGAATCTCGGCGGGAAACACTCATGGAGATCCAGGCAGAATTCATCTCTCACACAAATCCCGACGTCATTCCGACCGCTCTTTGACCCAATGCGTAGGCTTCTCACCCCAACCACCAAAATTTTGGATATCTTTCGTCGAAGCTTCGAGTCGGGGTCACAACGAGAGTTTGTTCGTCGGGTGTTGGAGAAAGCGCATTCACCAGAACCTTTCATTCTGGGACGCCGCCTCTTTAAGAAGGCATGGGAGATGATATCCGGACCGCCAGATGCCAAGCCAGACCTATGATAGATGCATACCCTAATACATTCCATCATACTTATTGTAACCTTAGATACAGTGTCCACGAGTGTTCTCGGAACCTAACAAAAAGTTTGACATGAGGGAGATTCGAACTCCCGCCCTTTCGGACTGGATACATTGACCTGATTCCAGCGCCTTAGACCGCTCGGCCATCATGCCCTCTACAAAGCTGAAGCAGGATATGGTCCATGTTATCATGTTTCGGCGTTGAGCCATATCCGCGAAGTACATCTGGGATGCACACCCGGAACGCTGCGACTGTTCGGAGAGAAACATCAGTAAAAACTCTCGAGGCTGCCTACGACTCACAGCATGAATTCTGGCGCACCTCCCAATTAGCAAGGTTGTCAGTGACAGTCTGGTAACCAAACACCGTGATGTTTGAAACACGGGCCGTCTCACGAGCGTCGATGACCGGACGAGTATCGAGGAGGTAGTGAGGTACACATATTGGCAGCGGGACCAAAGAGGATAGAGATCTTTACTGGCTCTCCAAAAACCCACGTATCTGTGGACCGTGTATACTGGAGCGCGCTTGGAAAGCGTGATCGCAGTATCAGACACTAGAATGGGCAGAGCGTAAGACTGACCAGGACGAACCAATGAAGTGATGGGGAGCCAGAACGAAGAAACGACAGCTCGAAAAAAAAGGAAAGGGTTTGGGGTTTCTATATTCTTTCCAATGTGAAGAATGTGGAAAACCCAAACCCCTTCTCTTTAATTACTTCCGTTCGTAACACGAATGGTGCAACGCCGTTGTACTTATCGAGTCCGTCAGCTAGAAACGGGTTGTCAGATCGCAGCGATACAGAGAAATGAAGGATGACCGACGGTCGTCCCTGTGTGACAGCTTGTAGGTAGCAGAATAGGTTCAGGAGAAAACCTGAGGATGAAAAAGGCACGCAGTTGTAAAAGGCTACTAGATCATACACCCGAGAATCGGCGCGGTCCGCTGCAGGTTGCAACGCTTGAAGCACTTGGGGGAGTTCAGAGCTGGTTTGGGGTGAAGAAACGGCAATCCGACTTTGGAAGGCCTCATACCACCACCTCCATGAACTTCCTCTGTCAAGTCCGACGTGCCCTTCACACTTCTTTTTTACAACGACTGTTACTTGAAGCAACACCATGCTCACCGTTTTTCATCGGTAGGCCATCGCCACGCGTAACTACCGCCGCCCCACGTTGTAGAGTCATATCCTCCACATCGGTCCCACAAACCCAAACGAAACCGTTCGTCTCGTCTCCCATCGTCTCGTGCACTGCTCAGTTGAAATCGTAGCCAGCAGAGTCCCCCACGATCGATCCTCATCGTGAACAAACTTCGGACGGAACCAGTCATAAAGGCAATCGACGAGTTCCTCCAGTGCGTACTCCCTTTTCGCACACGCCTTCCCCACTCACCGCGTCGGCAGACACGTCAAAAAAGTGTATCCAGACGTCAAAGTATTCTCAGAGGACCGCCCTGACATTCCTGACGGCGCACGAGTATGGCGACCCGGTCCACTGTCGGAGAAGATCGATTTGGTTGTCACCCTCGGAGGAGACGGGACGATCTTGCACGCTGCATCACTATTCAGTCTTGGGGCCGTTCCACCCGTGCTGAGTTTCTCCATGGGCACCCTGGGGTTCTTACTGCCCTTCCGTGAGTGCCCAGCATAGCGCAGCAAGGCACGGTTGACCGTTTGTGCGAAAATAGATATAGACGATTTCGCCAAGGGCTTGGAGGCTGTATTCCAGGGCAAGGCGACGTTGCTCAACCGCATGCGTCTATCGTGTACGTTCTACGACAAGGATGAGCGCAAGATGGATGATGACGGTGCGTATCGTGGATGCTTGTTTGCCAGGGGTGACCGCTCATCGCATGACAACTTCAGAGTGGCAAGTGATGAACGAAATTGCGCTGCATCGCGGTTCCAGCCCCCACCTGAACACCATCGACATCTTTGTGGATGGCCAGCATCTGACGGAAGCCGTGGTATGTGCAACCAACTATGAGGACCAGCCATGATGTTGATGTGCGCAAAAGTCTGACGGCATGATTGTATCCACGCCCACAGGCTCTACAGCCTATTCACTCTCGGCGGGCGGGCCCATCGTCCACCCCTCTCTGAGCGCCGTCGTGCTGGTTCCGATATGTCCGCGGAGTCTGTCCTTTCGACCGCTCGTCTTCCCTGATACGTCGTCTGTCACCCTACGCGTGAGTCGTTCCTCTGTTTATATCCTGTTTCGTTCTTATACGACATGGTTTCTCTTCCCATATAGATTAGTGACCGCAGCCGTGCTGCGGCGGGTGTGTCACTGGATGGGCGCGTATCTCATGTCCTCAATCCAGGAGATTCTGTGACCGTACAGATGTCGCCATACCCAGTACCCTGCATTAATCGATCTTCCATCGCTGAGGATGGCGACGAGCGACCAGAGGAAGGCGTTCGATCAGAGGAAGGGGTCGGGCCTGGTAAAGAAGACGACTGGGTCAGGGATATCAACAACTTGTTGCAGTACAATGCCACATTCCGGAGCAAGGCTTTATTGAGATACAGCCGCACGTAGGATACCGGTACAGTGAGTGGCCCTGGATATCTCCGTGCGCCTCCCTGATAGATCGGGTTGCTGTCGTATGTCTCCATTTTGGGTATGCTACCAGCCTCGTATTGGATAAACGTGTCGAAGTTGGTGTTACAGGGTTTCCTGGATATATGACTAGTAAACACATGATGCGGCCACATCGTATCTGTTGTGTTGGCGCTGTTGGCGTCCCCACAGGTATATTTAAACGCGCTTGGATGACTCGTGGGCTTGTTGGGTTTTATCTTGCAGTGTAAAACTCACAGGCGCGGCGTTGAAACATGTAGGCGTCGAATGTCTTGCTGTGCGTGCAAGTTAGACACGTGCACACCCCTGAGTAGACTATGTAGTTAGACCAATGACTCTGGTTTAGATGTGCCGTTACTGCCACCGACGAATTCCATGGCCATAGCCTCACTAGGTCGCCTGTGTTAGAGTTTTTTTATATGTGGCGGGGCCAGAATCGCCCGCCCTGCCCGATCAATACCGAACTGCTCATCAAACACTGATCGAAAGTACGCAGACGTCTGATCAGCTGCTGCAGAAGCGTCGGAGACAAGACATTTTATCGGATAGCCATTTCCATTTGTTTCAGTCAACGCGTATTCAACCGGTCTTAGTATACAGCCTAGTAGACAACCTAGTACACGATCGGAACAATAAAGTAAATGGAAGCGTGTCCATATAGCTACAAGAAGTCGGATGTCTCGGGCATCTGCCGCCAGAATCCATTCTAACTGAGCACACATATTCTGCAGGCGCAGCAGACGTGTTTGAAAATACAGGGAAACCGTCCATGATGGTCGCTCGCAGTCACAGCAGGTGACCGTGCAGCTTTTGAAAGAACCAACTTCGCTTCGATTGCAAACTCGGCGTCCTCGACCGCATCGGTATCGACGCACCCTCCTCACCCCGAAACCCCGCCTTTTCGTCCTCGGTCAAGGTCGAGACGTGGGCGTCCTTTGCATCGGCGACGTACGCCGGCGGAGGGGGCACCGACGCCGTCTCTGCGTCGCGACATCTTGTGGCGCCGTCTGCGTCTGCGTTTGCCTCTGCGTCCGCGTCCGCATACGTGATGGTGATGTCGGGTATGCGCAGAGACGTCTGTGTCCGCGTCTGGGCGGAGTCGCTCTCCTGCGCGAGGTGCACGTCGATCACTTGGTACCGCGTCATGTGCGTGATCAGTTTGGGCCACGCCGCGGGGCTGATCCCGACGGGTTTTTTTGCGCTGCCTCGATCGCAGGTGGGGGACGGGGCGGTCAGCGATAAGGAGAGGGACGCGTCGCGGTGTCGTTTGAGCTGGGGGAAAGCGTCGCGGGCATGTGTAATCGCTTGCTGGGAGGGCGTCAATGCGTTGAGCTATGGTACCAGAGTATAACTACTCACGTCATAGTTGGGCGATATGGGGACATAGACGAGTTTATCGTTATACCGGTAGGTGACAATGTCGAGAGAGGAAGAACGAGGCTTGGCATGAGTGGTGGTGTGGCAAGTCATGTTGTAGGACGGAGTGAGAGTATCAGCGAATTTCGCTCGAGGGGATGTGAAGCTGTCGAACGACGATGTCGGTTCATTTATACCAACTTGCACGTGAAGCGATCGTTGACCAGATGATTTGCTGTGCTCACTACTGCCCTAAAGCGTGGCATGCCGACGCGGCCACTGCCTCACTCGGGTTCACAGCAACTCGTGGCGATGCAAAGATAGTCCGATAGAAATTCCAAAAAACTGCCCCATAATGTCAGACTCTGTGGCTTCCATGGAAGCACTACAACTTGCGCCCTCATGCGAGGGTACGGAATACACATTCGCAGACTGCAATCTGCAACCGATCTTCCACCTCCAAAATTTATGTTCAAGACTCCAACCTCCTGTTTGCTGCGGACTCCACACACCACCCCACTCCATCAAGCGACGTCATCTGCCAACAAAGAAAACAACCCTTGTCCCTGGCGCGCCGCCTTGTTGTTCGCCTTCCAGGCTGGTTTCGCCTGCTCAGCTTTGGGTTTCTTCGTCTTCTTTTGTTTTGCCACGGCAAACGCATCCTCTAATGAAGCTGTACAAGCTTCCCATACGCCAGGCGCCATCTCTTCGGGGTGAGACGTTGGGTTGGTTAGAAACTTATGAAATCGTTGGCCTGATAGCATGTGGAACTTGGCTGGCACTTGGTCCGACAAGAACAACACCTGAGCCAAGATATGGATCGTTTCTGTAGCCATCAGAACTTGTGCCATCAATTGTACGTTTCGGTCAGACAGTGGGACGGTGGTTGGCGTTGGTGGGCTGGCGTCCTGCCCGTTGGCAACTTGAATGGCTTGCTCGGTCGCAGTGAGTCCTGTAATGGAGGGCGGCGATCCGAAAAAGGCAAGCAATGATCGAGCTTCTTGGCGGGTCCAGCGCTCCTTTTCCCGCTCCTTACTCATCCCGCTGTCCAAAGCACGTTGGTGGAGCATTTGCACGATCCATCTCGGTACGAGAACAGCCATCAGCTGGTCCGAAGGTACGTTCTTGACGGCAGGAATGTTACTCCCCAAGATATGCAGAAACAGAGCCATACGCTCCTCTGCACTCCGGAGCTGAACAGGCACCCATGCCTCAGGGTCCAGGCTTCCATCAAAGCCGGAAGAAACCACGAGGGCCTCAATGTCCGGGACCGAGACTTGTTCCGGGGCTATTCGGGTGCCTCGGCGAACATACTCGATGACCCGCCTTCGTTGGGCTAGCGGTCGGGATCGGGATCGGGTAGTTACTGATGCCGGGAAAGTTTCGGACCCATCTTCTGCGCCACGTAAGCGCCGGAGTTCGCCGCGCAAGGGAGCCAGAAGGTCAGCATCGGAGTCTTCTTCGACAACGTCAATGAGCTCGTTGAGATCCTCTTCCTCGACTTCCTCGCTCTCGGATGCACTCCCATCCGCAACATCCTCTTCCGGTGGCTCTGTAAGTCCTATGGCGTCCTCCAGCAAAGCATAGATCCACACTCGGATCGGCCGGCCGATGCTTACGGCAACATTCTCAACGTCAGGGTTGTCTAGAAAGATTGTTGGCCAGAACGTTCCGGTACTCAAAATGTCGACCACTTTGGGTCGTAATTTTCCTTCTCGAAACGCCTTGAGGTACAAGGAACGGAGTGCCAGAATGTTGTCCCGTGCGCCGTCATTGACGGGCTCTTGGCTCGGAGAAAGAGCGCGCGAGAACAGGTTTAACAATGGACATGTATCATTTCCGTGCAGTGCGCAAACTGGTGTCGGCCACAGGCTTGCAGGACCATACACATCGCCTTCGTATTTATCGATGGCGTACTGGAGCGCGGCGGTCACGATTCTGTCCACGATGCTGTCAATTTCTCCGGCCCCCAGACTTGTTGGTGAACGACCCGTAAGCAAGGCATTGACTGTGCGATCAATGAGGTCCATTACCGAGCCAAGGCGGTGCTTGGCGTTGCGCTTTTGCGTTGCTGCATTGATGACGGAGGACAGCGTGTTGGCGGCATGGGCGATGCGTTGCGAAACAGTAAGGTTCCTCTCGAAAAAGAGGGATTGAACATTGCGCTGCGTCGCCGTCTTGTTCGAGAAATCGTTTCCGACCAAAGAAGCAAGCAGTGGAAGTAGTGTGGTCGGTAACTTCAAGTGTGAAGCAAGTGTCGATGGGGTATAGACGGTGGCCGAGAGAAGGAGATCAGAAGGCATTATTTCCTCTGGCGGAATCAGCCCAAAGTATGTCTGTTGTGGCGTATGATTGGACCGCTTTTTATTCTTGCTTACGACGGCCTGAAACCCATCTTCTTGGTCGTTGGGTGTACTGGGAGATTCGTCGATAGGAGACGCTGTGGTCCAAAGCATTTCCTCCAGGGGGATGTAACCAGCATATAGACCGGAATTGAATATCATGAAATCCGAATCGTTGCCGGCGACGTAGGCACCCAGACGACCAGCTAGTTCAACTGCATATGGGTCTCCTTCTTCGTCGGCGAAATGGACTTCGAGCGAAGCATTTTTCTTTGCTAAATCGCACAAAGTTTCTACGCAAGAGAGAAAGGCGAGAGGAGGGATGATACGGTTCTCGTGAAGAAAGCGAGTCGTCGCGCGCGATGTTTGTGACGTGCGAAAAAACAAGAGCGAATTCTGAACATTGGTGCGGTTGAGGCGGCTGATGATGGTTGGAACTTTTAGATCTGGACTGGGCCCTGGCAGCATCACATCCCATGGATCAGACGTGTAAATTCGGGGGTTTCTTCGACGGACAACACCCACCATCGAATACGAAATACACCTTGAGACCGACTGCGGTCCAGGCCTCCACCACCTGTGTGATACACCGTGCGAATACGTCATATTCACCGCCGTACACCCAGGGCAGACGCGATTGTTCGTAAACTTGATAAATGAACCTAAGCCGCAGCGGCGAGAACTACTGAGTGCTTCATACGGATCTGGCGACGGATACTCACGATAAGGCATCGACAACGATTGTCGTCACGGCGTCATCTGAAACGCGTTTTGGAGGGAGTTGAATACTCCTCCCGAGAACGCGTTGGTTCTCGCGTAGATACGTTGTTAGTCCATGAACACCCATTGACAGTAGAGTCTCAGTCCACTGCGTAGAGTCAGACCGCTGGGTTTAGTACAAAATAGGAAATCTGAATCATTACGGTCACCGCCCAGTCGGGAACTTGGTGGAGCATTCCCGTACAATGCAAGGCCTACGGCCTTGTGGAAATAGTGAGATCCGTTGTGAGGGTGGTCAATTCTTCTCAAGCAGCGTTCTAATGTACTCTGAAGGACACGCCATGGTGGCCGGATGGACAATGGAGACCAACCCAGCTGTGGTTTTCACAGTGGCCTCGGAAGTCGAATGCCCATCCGTGCTAGCATACAGCCCTCCATCGAGAGCCTCATTGAAGGCCTGCCAACCCTTGTTTTTTCTTGTATTAAAATTCAAACTCCTCATGACGTTTGGAGTAGCCCATTAACTCGATCTGGGGCTGCGATCGCAGACGCATGGTCCAATCTTTGGAGCTAGATTGCGCCCCACCATTCTAATATCGGTAATC
>JBBPLQ010000667.1:0-16250 GCA_038089855.1 Royoungia palumana
GGATTTCTGGCGACAACTCCGGTCAACTCCAGATACAACTCCGGAGTTGCGCGAGGGGTTCGGGACTTCGGCTTCAGCCACTCGGAGCAGAGCGCTGCACCCTTACTGTCCTTGTTGGGGGTCCCAGATTTTGGAGGACGAAGAGGACGGAGTGGGTTTGAAGGGGGAACTCGAAGTGGAGCGAGACAAGAGAGGAGTGCCAGGGAAGTCTTAGTCGGGAAGTCTTAGTCGATATTCAAGCTAGAGTATCTACGACAAGGTATGGACTTATATATGGAGGACGGGAAACGTAACTGGGACGGAGATGAATAAGTCCGGAGTCAGAAGGGTCGGAGTAAGGGTCGGAGACGGGGAATGGACAAGGGTCGACAGAGAACAAAGAAGGGTCGATGGAGAAATGTACATGCAGGGTCGGAGGTAACTAGGACGGAGGCAATACATGATGAGATAGAATGTAAACTATAAACAGAGAATGGAGAGACGGAGATCTACGGATGGGGTATCGGAGTGCGCAAGAGTGCCAGAGTTGGGTCTTGGAAGTGCGGAGTAGGTCGGAGGAACGGCACGTGACATATTTGCTCAAGGGTCACCACCACCATCAAGGTTGTTGTTTTGTGCAGTACAACTGAATACAATCAGGTACGATATCACTTGAAAAGGAATATAGATGGGCATATCATGGACACCAGCCTTGGATGATACAGGCAAGCAAGGCCTGCTTGGGATAGTCAGCGATGTATGGACTGAGACCATATATGACATGGCGGAAGTGGCCATCCGTGCACCATGTTACCCGCGGTTTGATCATGGAATCCCTGACTGGACAAAGGATGGCAGCAAGTGATGAATGGAATGATTGGCAGCAGAAGTGATGAAAATTGACATCATCTTTGTGTGTAGGATCAGCTATGTGATAACAGTCAGAATGAGCCCCAAAGCCAGGCAAAAATTGAGTACTTACTCTTTGGAATAGACAGAAATGCCAATACAGAGATGGCACCATTGTGTGAGGGATGAATGTTATTATGGACATTTCCTAGAGATATGTATAATGGATAGTATTCTGTATTACTAGTGCTGATGCTGACCGTTGTAGAGCTTGGGACAGCTCTAGGTAGATATCCCGGCTTCATCCCAAGACCGATGCCTGCTTTCCGGGCCCGAACATCCATTTCCGGGCCTGATTATCCATTCTGACCCTGATCATCCACTTTCCAGACCGATTCTCCACTTTCCAGCCCCATTGTTCACTTTCTAGTCCCATCGCATACATTCCGGACATGTATTCGATAGTCCGGTCGTCTTTCCCACAGTCCGGACCATTCCTGGCAGGTTTCTCGCGGTCCGGACTACCTCGGACTACTTTCCCGCGCTCCGGACTTCGTTCTTATGCCCTGGACTTGACTCGGCAGTAGGTCTACATACTATAGATTCATTATTTAGCTATTTCCGAGCTTTGCGACTGTTTATACAGTCCGGGAAATGCCCAGACTATAAATTCCTGTACCTAGCCCTGTCTAGGGAGCTTTTTGCCACCTTTCGGACAATATCTACTCCCTTCCAATGACTCCTCTGTATCTATCTACCTTCCTATCAATCTATCTGTCCATTACCAGCCTTTCCGACGACCCAACCGACCTTCCGACACCTTTCCAGCCTCGATCGACCG
The DNA here is from genome assembly GCA_038089855.1 of Royoungia palumana. NCBI lineage: Eukaryota > Fungi > Basidiomycota > Agaricomycetes > Boletales > Boletaceae > Royoungia > Royoungia palumana. The sequence continues at coordinate 1,670 of JBBPLQ010000667.1, forward strand.
CTCCCGACTGCTCCTATCACTCCTCCTGCACTCAGACTGTCCAGGACTTCACTCGGACTTCCTGGAAGTCATCCCCTTCACTCAGGACTTCATCCCAGACCCACTAGGGACCCCTTGGGACAAATCCCAAACCTCGCACTTACTTACCCAACACCCTAGCTACTCCCATTCAGCTAGACCTTGGACTTTTCACCGTTGTCTTGTCACTGCCTAGTACTATGGGTGCAAATGTTGCACCATGCATATCTGGATCCTGCACAATGATTTCCTAGAGTACTGTGAATAAAGGAATCAATCGAAAACATTCTGACTCACGGACTGATCCCATGCCCATTGACCTGACATCAAGTCACAGACCTCACATTGTCCATTTTCATCTGTTATGACCTGCATGTCATTACTCTTAATACTTTTTTTGCTATATATTACATTGAATTAGATGCACCTTTTTGACATAATCGATCATGCCATTGAACACCAGATTCCAGAATTGTTGTTCAAGTAGACTGAGTGGATTACAATACCACACATTGTAATCTGCCAACATCCATGATGGAGGGTCCTCAGGTAACAGTCCTGAATACTTTACTGAAAACAACTGCCAAGGACAGTCTCCATATATGTAGTATAGCATCAATGGTCTGGTATAGATCATCATGGGACCTGAACAGCAGTTCATGGCCATTATACAGTGGTGCCAGAATATCCATGAGTGTGTCAATCTTTCTGGCAGACATCTGAACCTCCCAGTACAGAAACTCTGCAAGCTCAAATTGAGCTTGACTTGTAAAAGGTGACCAGTCACATTGGGTGCATGGATCCAGGGGCAATCCTGTACAATGTCATTATGAGTGAGATGTAATATTGCTGAGTGGGGACACATGCCATTGAGGATGGGATGGAAATGAACATGTTGACCAGGTTGATCTAGAAGCTTGGTCCCAGGTAACTTGAGATCATGACCTTGCTGGCAGTGTACTCAAGCATGTCATTTTAGACTACCATTGGTCTGACATGATTTGTTGCAAAACAGAAAGGTACATTTAAAGTTTTTTGGATGATATGGGTGCAGAGGGAAACACCCTGCTGGAGACATCAGTGGAGGACCTGGTGTGGGACAGGTGATAAATTTATGGGCATTGAATCTGGAACAGAACAGGAGACAAACCACATGCAATGCCCTTGGTAACCAGACCACACTGAACAATAAATTTTCAAGGGATGATGTGACTTGGATGGGTCTGACAGGAAGCTGATTGGTCCTAAACGATGATGCATAGACTGGTTGTGCATCACTATAGTCACTGGTATGGACCCTAGAATAATCAGTACAGTAGATATAGAACTGACCACATGGTCGACGACCAATAGCATAAGCAGCCAGTGCTCCGGGCACCTCTGCATTCTATGAAAAAAAACTGTGATCCATATTAAGTGCAGGTTAAAAGACTGACCAAATGTTGTGCACTCCCTATGCAACTGACTTCCTATGACACCAAACCACATCATCACCCATGCAGCAAACAAAAACTGTCATCCTGGAACACCTGACCTCCCTGCTCTATGGTGCAGCAGCCAGATTGTCCAAGAAGAGCAAGTGGAACAACATGCAGCACATGCTACTGCTGTACTCCAGCAGCAGAAGAACAGCTGCCAGGTTTCCGAAATCAAAGATCAGCTACAGATGCAGATGAAAATACAATGCACCAAGTTCCAGAATCCAACATCAGCTATCAGCAGGTCATCAGAGCCACAGCCTATGTCAGAGCCAGCTCCCGATGATGGTACCTCAATGGTGCCTGCTTTGAATCACGTCAAAGGCCTTGATGAGGGCAATGGGGATAGCCAAGGTGCTGAGACTGAAAAAGGTAAGTACACCAATACATGCAAGAAGCTGGCTAAGGTTACATGCCACCTCATTGAGGCTACCCATGCTCCCAAGGCCAAGCACAACACTAAAGCTGCTGTGTCCATTGCTTCTGTCCCACCCACTGCAAAAGGCAAGCTCTCAAATACAAGGGAGCATATGTGTCTATTCATCTATCTGCGGTAACTGATGTACGTGTTTGTCTTCTAGAACAATTTTTTGGCCCTAGTCAGCATCAGCCAAAAAAGAGGAAATATGACACCCTATCTGGCCTTGCTGATATATACCAGCACAATCATAAGAAAAGCAAACCAGGAGATCCTCTAACTGGACCCATCAAGCCTCAGATTGGTGAGCCAACCCCTCATGGAGGTGATTAGGTCAGTGTCAGCTTGAAAAACAGGTTCAGCAATTTCACAGAGCAAGAGAAGAAATGGGAACCTGCTGGGTTGCGGGGTACCAAGGTAATGGTGCTCCTGACTCCCTGACTCTATACAAATTCTAACGTTCCAAAGGCCCTATGAATGTCACAAAGATCTTCACAAACACACCTCAAGAGCACTTACAACTGAGCACACCCATTGCAAATGCAACTACTGTGAAGAATAGACCTAGCCATCAATCCTTACCCATCAGCTTGTCCACTCAATTCAGCAAGATTTTCATTCCCTTACTCTGTCACTACTGCAGCACACTCAAGGATCCTTGGGTGGTACCTGATCATTTTCTTGACAAATTACAGGAGCTCTGGGACCATGTCATGTTAGATTGGCCCCACTGGTTTGATGAGGACAATGACATCTATCGTTTGGTAAGGATGTTGCCAGACAATGACCACATCGTTACTGACATTGGCAGTTAAATCTTCAACTGGCTATAGTGCATGCAAAAGACTTATGAGTGGAGTGCACATATTGGAAAAGCTGGCATTGAAGCTGTTGAGGCTCTGTGGGCTTCAGATCTGAAATATGAAGACCCCATGGAGTGCAAGGCATATGTTGATTTCGCCCTCAGTCCTAACCTTCCATTCATGTATGGCAATGTGGAACATTTGGAAGCAGATACATACAAGGTGCATCCTTTTCAAGTATCTACAATCATGGAGTAACCACTCATGGTCTATATTCATCAGATCTCGAAATCATTTTTGTTGCAGCTTGTTCTGCAGACATTTGCATCTCACATCAAGGATGTTTCAGTGGTCAACAACGATAGTTATCATGAGTTAATTGACCATGCAATGCCAAAGGGTGCACTGGTCTTGGCTATCACATTGGTATGTTATGGTTGTCAGATGCAGCATCAGAACATCTAACTAGTTATTACAGGTCGAACGGGCATCAACACTCTATTCCACTGGACTCAAAGATGTGCCCAGCAAGCAGTCTGAGGCTAGCTTCTCCAACATTGGATAGGGAAACAAGGCTCAGTTGTACATGTGATTGATTCGGACAGTTGGTGATGGAAAATTCACTCAAATTATGTATCAATGGCACCTAGGAATACTGCAATGCTCCCAACCATTCTAGGCAAGTGTGACCCTCTCACAACAGACCAACAGCTGGTGAGGTTGACATGGACAATGACTGGGCCATGATTGTGGTGTCTTTGGATATTGAGGTTGAGTCGGATAGTGAAGGCAAGTCATTTCTTGCTTGGATGTACAGAATTCTAATCACCCATGATAATTTGACAGTGTCCAGACTTGGAGGTGAAACAGTGTGATCTATTGCATGTAAAATAACTAGAAGGGGCCAGATCAGGTAGCTAGAATATTGGTCCCCACTATACCCTGTCTTGTACACTCATGTTTGAATTGACCTGATTGTGTTCCTATCATGTGCAACTGCAAGTGGACTTTTTCGTCTGTACATGGGCTGTATACAGGTGGTGCAGGCTGTACACATAAGTGACATGTCTTTTGACAGTCACATTACTGTGATGACTGTTGGTCTGTCAGGTCTGTCCACAGTCTGTACAGTCACCACAGTCACAAGGACAAATTGCTGATGTGGTTCAAGAGGGGTACAAGGCACCAAGTTCTAACTGTGTATAAGGTCCATGGTCAGTATGAATTGTATGATGATGCTATACAATGTCATCTCAGCAGCACGTCACACCACCACTGCAAGTCATGTTTGTGCAACTTTGGTGATGTAATGGGACTTGTTCACTCATTGGCCAGTTTGTAGTTGCTTGTTACCATTACAGCATGCTAGCCAATAAGCCTGTTTAGCCAATAAAGAGTCCAGAATCCTGCCAAACACTGTGAGTCACTGAGACATTGGCCACCTCTCAGCTAAAATTCTCACAGGTTGTATATAGTGACTGCACTCCTCCCACAGCTTCCCCATCTTTCCCCACCACTCTATTCCCATTGTTGTTCAACTCATCTGTCATTGGCTATCTGGTACATTGCTGCTTGTCTTGTTTGTCATTGTTTATCTTGTTTGTCACTGCTTATCCTGTTTGTTGTCAATTGTCTACTGTCTGTCGTTCACCACTTGTTGTCCACTCAGTACATTGCTGCTTACCTTGGTTGTTGTCACTCACCTTTGCTGTTACTTATCCTGGTCATTGTTGTCATCATCATCATTGTTTGTTGTTGTCTTCTGTCTGTCATTCACCACTCATCGTCCACCCAGTATGTCACTGCTTACCTTGGTCATTGTCACTCACCTTTACTGTTGCTTATCCTGTTCATTGTCACTGTCATCATCATTGTTCATTGTTATCTTCTGTCCATCATTCACCACTTATTGTTGTTCATCTGGTATGTCACCACTTACCTTGGTCATTGTCACTCACCTTCTTTGTCATTGTTCATATTGCTCATTGTTGTTCTTGTCACCATTCACCCCTGTTTATTGTCATTTGCCTTGCTTGTCATTGTTCACCATGCTCATTGTTACTGTTGTCATGGTCAGCCCTGTTGACTTTGTCATTATCTGCATTGTCATCATCAATCAGGTTGACTGTCATTCCAGATAACAGTCAGGCCTCATGATCGAGGTTGCCATGAGTTTTCTGGGGTCAAACAACCTGTGTGCATTATACATCAAGTTCTCAGTGGTCGCATTGTTGAATATCATATGGTATTCTATACCAAGATCTTCTTATCCTGATACCATGGATATTGGTTTATTGTTCACTTTCATATTGACTACCATTCTACTAGGTGTGACTCACTAATGAGTCATGCACATGAGTTATTGTCATTTAGCATGACACATCTACCAATTACTATTGGATGTTTAGTCATTACATATGACATACTATATGATGCTATTGCATCCTCTTCTTCCTTCTTAGGTAGAAAGATAGGACTACACACAGACCAGTCCAAATAGATACATACATGACTATACTGTATATAAGAGGAGAGCTCCCTCATACTCACTCTCCTCAGTCAGATTATATATCTTATCCTTGACTCTACTCAATCACTCTTGCTCTCTCTCATTCAAGTCTCCTCAAGTAAGTCTCTACTTGATCATACCTGCACATACTTCTCCAAGTGAGGAAGTATCCTACATCACCAATGTAGAGACAGAGAATTATCAAGTTCTTTACACATTGCATGTTGGGGTAAACCATGAAGTCTTCTTGGTACTGTGTAGTATTTGTCATCATTCACTGTCATTGTCACTTAATTTGTGTACAATATTAATGTATGCTTTCAAATGAACTTCTCTATAGCATGGACATGTAATACTAGTACTGCTTGCCATGCACATCTCATCCTGCAGAACTTATAGGAATATGACACTGATTATCTACATGTGCTGCTCGAAAACAACACATGCAAGATGTCATCATAGAAACAGCTTTGCTATACATAGCCCTTTTCATTGCTCCTATCACTATTGCTAAATTGTCTTTAGCACACTGGCACCATTTCTCTGACAGCTCGCTTGCCCAAGGTACCCTCATCCTTTGGACACAAAATGTCAAGTGAAATTCCATATCTATACCCCATATGACCTCCACACATGTCCCCATGTACCTCTAGGAGCGAAGGGTGCAGATGATGGCAAGAAGTTCACAGTCATAGATGTCATAGTTTCTCTCCACAGGACCAAAGGACTGTGAGAGGTAGGAGCAGGGTTTCCAGTCACTGTTGGAGTTGGTCTGGAGGAGGATTGCATCCGAGGCATAAGCAGAGGTGTTGGTGGCAATGGTGAAAGGTTTGGATAGGTCAGGCATGGTGAGGACCAGTTTCTGTAGGAAGGCTTTTTGCAGATCATGGAAGGCAGCAAGGTGACAAGGTTTCCAAGACCAGGGTTGATTGACCCTTTTGGTAAGGTTGATCAGGGGATGGGCATGGGAAGAGAAGCTAATGATGAACTTCTGGTAGAAGTTGGTGAAGCTGAGAAAGGATCGGACATCTTTGATAGACTTTGGAACTGGCCAATCAGAGATCCTAGCAGGCTTGGCAGGGTCCATGGAGATTCAGTTGTGGGAGATCACCATGTCCAGGTACTCCACCTCAGGGATGGCAAAGGAACACTTCTCCAGTTTGAGATGATGGTCAAGTTCCTGTGTTCATTGCAAGACACAGTGCATAGGTTCCTTGTGAACCTCAGGATCATCTGAGAAGATGAGGAAATCGTCCATATAGATGACTAACCATCCTTCCATGATCATGTCCTAGAAGGAGTGGTTCATGAATTGCTGGAAGGTGGCAGGGGAGTTGGTTAGTCCAAAGAGCATGGCCATAGGTTCAAAGAGGCCTTGTTCAGTGACAAATGCAGCTTTCCATTGGTGACCATCTTTGATGCGGATGTTGTTGTATTCCCATTGGACATTGAATTTGATGAATATTGAGGCTCTGTGGAGCTAATTGACGAGGTTGGAGATGAGGGTAAGGGGGTATGGGTCATGGATGGTATGGTTGTTGACATAACAGTAGTCCTGACAGGAGCAGAGTCCCCCATCCTTTTTTTTAATGTGGAAGAAAGGGGCTGCCTAGGGGGAGGTGGAAGGACAGATTTTCCTGTTAGCCAGATTGTCATCAATGAGGTCCTGAGTGGCTTTATGCTCTTCAGGAGAGAGGGGGTACTTCTTCACTATCTTCAGAGAGAAGCCTTGATCTCATGGTTGAATTTGTGATAAGGGGAAATGTGGTCACAGGACTTCTTTGAGAAGACAGAGGCAAAGTCTGAATTGCAGGGGAAGAGGAAGCACAGGCAAGGGTTTATGTTTGGTGGTGAGGTTGGTGGAGTGAGTCCCCTTCTTGTTGGAGGACCTGGTGTAGTTGGGGGTAGTGATCATTGTATTCTGAACAAAGTGGGCACCTAGCTTCCAAAGATGGTTGATGTTATACAGTTGAGTGGCTGCAAGGATTTGGAAGTGCTCTCCTGTGTCCCATTTGATGTAATCAAAGAGACATTCATCCCAGAAAGGGTCGACAGTGACATGGCAGATTCCTGCAGTTGTAGGGTGGAGGCAAGTTTTGGTTGCAGTGTAATATTCCACATTCATAGGTGCAGGGAGGGTCTGCTTCAGGGTTATAGACCAAAATCCGAGTGGTTTGACGATGGGTATGTGAGAGAAAGTGGGTTTTATGGACTTAGTGGATTGTAGGGTTGTGTTTTTGAAGCCAAGACCATCCGAGGGTGACATTCTTGCTTCTGCAGTACATGACAATGAATTTGACCATATGGATAACAGGGACAAATGCAACCTTGAGGGTCGTCAAGTAGCAGGTGTCACCATTTTTGTTTTTGGTGTTGTCCACATTGCAGATGGGTATGGGTTTTGGGAGGGGATCCAGGGGAAGGTTATGTCATTTGGCAAAATGCCAATCAACACATTCCATCTGGGCTCTGGAATCGACGTGGGTGGTGGTTTTGATGGCTTTCTTTGATGTAGGGGCCAAGACTTTGAGGGAAATCATCAAATCCTTGGATTTAGTGTGTCCTACTAATACGTGTTGAGTCGAAGATACAAAAGAGGAGGAAACTGGCATCAAAGCAGATCCTCCATCTAAAAACCCTTCCATTTTTTGATTTTCATTGAGGCAGGTTTGTCCTCATCGTCATCTTTGACTTTGATGAGGGGAGGGACCTCATCTTCAAGAAGAGTGGGGTTATTAGTTTGAGACTGCTCTGCCGGTTTTGGTCTAGGAGGCAAGGCCTTGCAGTTGTTTTGCATATGGCTGGGTTTGCAACAGTGTAGGCATAGGTTGTTGTCAAAGCAACACTTGCATTCTTCAGAAGTAAGTTTAGGGATGCAAATGGCATTGACATCCTTAGCCTCAGGGTCTATGGCAGGTTTCACCTTGGGCTGGTATATGAGGGCATGACATTGGACATTGGTCTTACCATGCTTGGTGATGACATCTGCTTTCTCCCATTGTGTCTTGAAGTGGACAGCCTTGTCATACCAGTCCTTGACAGTCAAGGGTACAGTGTCCATGGACATGATATGGTACATGAGGGAGGTGGGGATGCCTTGAGAGAAGTACGAGATGAGGATATTCTCACTTGTGATTGTGGCCTGTACAACTCAGTTTTGGAAGTCTGAGATATAGTTGGGGAGGTCAGAGACCTTGGTACAACATCCAGTGAATAGCATTGTCCTTGGTGTCTTGGTGTTCGAAGGATTTGGAGAAGGCTTTCTTGAAGTCTTCCCAAGAACCAAGAGAGCCTGCTGTAATACCTTGGGCTCGGTAGGTGACAGCCTAGCTGAGTGAAACAACCTCAAAAGTCGAGACTGTTAAAGTGGAAGTGGAATAAGAGTTGTTGTCTGACTTGTTATGAGGGAGAAGATCGAGAGAACTTTACTAGAGTTCTCCGATGTTGGATTCGATATATATACTAGATACGTGATGTTTGTACATATTTGGTTTATTCTAGAGAGTTCCATTATATAAGCATATGTGATTGGTTAGTACATATGGTGCCATCAAGGCTGTGCGTAAGTGTTTTTATGATTGGAGGATAAGAATGATGTCATAGATAAGGGCTGTGCTTGGCTATGCAAGTGTGGTAGCCAATAGGAAGTGATTCCGAGCATAGGTTTGACATGAGGTATATGGTTCTAGACTTTAGGGAATGAAGTGAGGCATGAATGTAGAGGGACAACGTATGAAGGTTGTTGAACATGGAGTTTAGGGAATGGGATGTCATGTGATTGATTAGATATTGAGGGGAATATAGGGTTTATAGATAGGGGTTTGGGAGCATCTGTAACACTACCCCCCTGCTGTTGGTCAGATTCCAGATGACCGATGACATGTTCATGTAATTGTACAGATGCAACTGAGACATCCGTACTTGATTCAGGTAGAAGGTTAAACATAGATTGGAAGTTTTCATAAGTGACCCGTAGTTTTTGCGGGGCGGAGGGGTGGGTTTCGTGGAAGAGTTTTACCACGTCCGGGCTGTTTGTTAGGTGTTTAGCTGGTTCCCATGTCCTGTCCGTTTCATCGTATCCTTTCCAGTGAACGAGGTATTCAATACCCCGTCCTTTATATCGGGAGTCGACGATGTAGTCAACTTCGTATTCTTCATCTCTATTTTCAGTGACTAGCACCGGTCCGGGTTTGTGTGTGGGTTGGCCATCAAGGCGTTCCTTGTAAGGTTTGACCCGTGAGATGTTTACTACTGGATGGATTTTGATGTGACGGGGAAGTTTAAGTTCCACCGCGTTAGGTCCTTTCATGGATATGATTTCATAAGGTCCAATCCATTTGTCAGATAATTTACGCGACCGGTTAGCGATATTTAGGTTGTCTGTTGCAAGCCAGACTTTATCGCCCGATTTGTATTCTGGTGCAGTCGTTCTATGTTTGTCTGCCTGGTGTTTCATACGTTCCTGTGCCTGCAGGATGTTTTCTTTTGTTTGTTTTAAGATGTCTGTCATGTCTTTTATGAATATCTCTGCGGCTGGCGCAGAGGTTGCATGTGGTTCTATTCCCATGCGTGACATATAGGAGTGGGTAATTGCGAAGGGAGCATGTTTAGTGCTCATGTTCCTTTTTGAGTTATAACTAAACTGTGTGATTGGAAACCAGTTGCTCCATTCTGATTGGTTTTCTGCACAGAATAGCCGAAGGAATTGTTGTACTTCGCGATTCATACGCTCCGTTTGTCCATCCGTTTGTGGATGGTGAGCTGTGCTCAGTTTTGGAGTTATTCCTAGATTTTTACATATGTCTTTCATAAGCTGTGAAGCGAATTGTGGGCTGCGATCTGAGACTATAGATCTTGGCAGGCCGTGATGTTTCCATATGTGGCTTAGGTAAAGTTTTGCTAATTCTAGCGATGTGCATGTTTTGTTTGTGGGTATGAATTCGACTTCTTTGGAGAAGCGATCCACAACCGTGAGAATTGAATCATAATTCTGTGAAAGGGGAAGATCTGTAATAAAATCTGCTGAGATGTCTTCCCATGGTGTGCTTGGTGGTTCTAAGGGTTGTAGATTACCCGATGGTGGTTGATTTCCTGTTTTGAACCGTGTGCATCTTTCACATTTGGATACATAGGTTTTGACGTATTTAGCCATTTCTGGCCAGATGTAGTTTCTTTTTATTAGGTCTAGGGTTTTCTCATATCCGGGGTGTCCTGCCACCGGTGTGTCGTGATGCATAGTGGTTAACTCCATTCAGAGTGATTCTGGTACGTAAATTTTGTTTTCTTTTTGTAAGATGTTTTTGTTATTTATTTCTTTTAGTTCATATCCATGTTTCTTTAGCGCAGTGAGAGCATGTGTTGGTATTTTTATTTGTTCATGTTGGAGTTTGTCGAAGAAGGTGTCTCCTTGATCCTTTATCGATACCTCAATTGGGCGGATTTGTGTTTCGGGGATCACTGTAACTCCTTTGTTGTCTTCTTCTATTTCTATCGCGTGATCCTCTCTGCATGATAAGGCATCTGCTTTTCCCATAGTGGCACCAGGTTTGTAATGCCATGTCATATTGAATCTAGATAAGTATTGCGCCCAGCGCGCTTGTCTTCTAGACAAGTCTTGGCGTGTCATAAACCATTTTAAGTTTTCATGGTCATTCCATATTTTGAAGGGTTGTTGCAGCCCTTCTAGGTAATGTCTCCATAATTCCAAGGAACGGATCACCGATAACATTTCTTTGTTGGCAATAGGGTAGTTCCGTTCTTCGGGGGACATACTGTGGGAGTTGTAGGCGACAGGGTGCCATTTCTCTCCTTTCTGTATAGATAACACAGCTCCTATTGCGTAATCCGAAGCTACTGATTCCAGACGGTATTTTCCGTTATGATCTGGATAAGCGAGGATGGGAGCTGTGGTGAAGGCTTCTTTTAATTTATCCATAGCAGTTTGTTCTTTTTCTGTCCAGGTCCACTGGACTTCCTTTTTTGTAAGATCATGTAAGGGTCTAGCTATTTTTGCATAATCTTTGATGAAGTGGCGATAGAAGTTCGCCAGTCCTAAGAATGAACGAACGTGTTTGACCTTAGTGGGTGTAGGCCATTACATAATTGCTTTGGTCTTCTCTTGGTCCATGGAGATTCCGTTTACTCCAACGATCATGCCAAGGAATTCCACTTCTTTGACCGAGAAGTAGCATTTTTCTGGTTTTATATATAGATCATTTTCTTTTAATCTCCGTAGGACTTCTAACACGATCTTGTCGTGTTCAGCTTGGTTGTCCGTGGAGGTGAAGATCATAAGGTCGTCAATATAGACCACGACTACTCCTTCCATATCAGCAAATAGATCATTCATCATTTGTTGGAATGTCGCTGGGGAGTTGCAGAGGCCAAAGTACATAACGAGGGGTTCAAATGATCCGTGGAAACAGACAAAGGCTGCTTTCCATTCATCTCCTTCCTTGATATGGACATTGTTGTATCCCCATCTAAGATCCATTTTTGTGAAGAGTTTTGTATGTTTTAGCTTGTCAACAAGCTGTGAGATAAGGGGAAGTGGATAATTATTTTTGACTGTGTGTTCGTTTAGGTAACGGTAGTCTTGGACCATCCGTTTCCATCCATCCTTCTTTGGGACGAAGAACACAGGTGACGTTTGTTCCAATTTAGAAGGGCAGATATATCCTTTTGCCAGTTGGTCATCTATGAAGTCGGAGACCTCCTTTTGTTCCTCTGGTGAAAGAGGGATGACTCGACCCTTTTTGGGTTTGAACGTGTCTTTTAGTTCTATCTCATGGTCCCATGGCTTTCTAATTGGCATCCGTTCCGATTCTTTCTTCGAGAATACATCAAGATACTCATGGTATTGTTTTGGCACGAGTTCTTCTGGGGTCTTTTCTTTTTTTGGTTTTTCATCTTTTTCATCTTTTTTACGAATTTGGTAATCATAGATATCTTCGATTTCTTTGCATGTGACTTTCCTTATGAAGTCTGACGCTTGGCATTGGAGTGGACATCGTGTAAGATTCACTTTGCTGTTTGACCAATCTATTTCGGGGTTGTGGTGCTTTAACCACGTGTACCCTAGGATTAGGTCATGGGTTCCTATATTGGTGATTTCTGCCCTAGCGTGTTCCTTGTGTCCATCGAAGTTTAGATTGATGTCTGCATAGTGTGTGATTTCTCCCGATGAGTTTGGAGATCCATCGGCATTATAGACACCAATTGGTCTGAGAAGTTTCTTCATAGGGATGTTGTTTCTTTTTACGTATTTCTTGTTTATGAAGATCACGTTTGCTCCGCTATCCAGTAGCGCTGAGGCTTTGAATGGAAATGGGGAGTTTTCTGCTGTCACTTCCAGAGAAAGTGTGATCTCTTTGTCCATAGAGAATGTCCTGATAAATTTTTGTGAGTAATTGCTAGAGGAATTAAGCACTGGTTTATCGTCCCAGCCGCGCTCGTATTGAGTCACCTCTGACGTTACATTGTCCGAAATCATAGGAAATGGAGAAGTGTCGTAAGGGGTTGTATCATAATCGTCTAATGGTTCGATGTCCAAGGGAGAGAAGAAAGACTGACCTTGTGACACCGACCTTCCCTTTTGGGTGGCGTCACTTAGGCTTTTCCTGACCCAAACTTCTTCTTGTAGTGAGCTTCTATCTGCTCAATTGTCATATTTCTTATTTCGGCGTAAGGATCTGCCGGTTCTATCTTGGTGGTTGGGGCTGTGGGTATCTCCATGGAGATTTCCCTGGCTCGGCTTTTGCCTTTACAACCCTTCCAATGTTGACCATTTACCCATTTGCAGTCTGGGCATTGGTTCTTCTTTGGAGCATGGCACTCCTTTACACCATGGCCTTCCTTTCCGCAATTGGCGCATTTGAAAGGGGCCTTCTTTTTCGTGGTGGTGGTGGCGTTAACGAACCACCCATCATCTCCTCTTGTGATTTGGTCGACCTCCATTGCGTTGGGGTCTTTGTATGTCCTTTGGGGTTTGTATTTTCCCCATAAGAACTTGAGGCTTTCTTGATTGTTGCCAATTTCCTTTATTTGGGCAACATATTCCTCTACGGTATTCTTCCTTTTTCCTTCTCGGAAGATTTGGGCTATTATGGCACCGTTTGTGTTTTTCTCGAGAAGCCATATCCTGTGTGTGGCATCTAGGCCTGCTTGTTCGTAAAGGGTTTTCCATTTTACGAGGTACTCCTCCATCCTCATGTTTCCTTGGAAGAGTTTGTTTATTTGGGTGGTGGCCCAATCTTTTTCCACCGTGGGTCTGAAGTATAATTCCACGTCTTTCTTTAGATCTTGGAATTTCATTGGTTTGGTGGTAAGCAGTTTTAGCTTCCCTTGTGCAAAGTTTCCTGCTTTCCCTTTCATCCGTGATAGGATGGCGGCACATGCTTCTGATTCATCTACTATCTTATTGGCGGCTATCCAACCTTCCATCTTTGCCCACCATTCGTTATATTTTCCCATGGAGCCGTCATAGTCTCCGGGGTCTGCGAATAATTCGAACTTCCTTCCTCCTGTGGGTGCGGCAGGCTGTGCAGCTATCTGATTTTGGAGATCTGTGATCTCTTGTAGTAATTGCGTGACCAATGCGGAGAGTGCTGGTCCTGATGCTTGGTTCTGGTTGTATACGGTGAGGAGGGTTTGCGCGTGAGCAGACATTCTTTCCTAGTTTATTGTTGTTGGTCTATGAGTGGGTTTGCGGAGAACGTTTCTGGGTCTAAGAGATCTACTCTGATTATCCTGGATTTGGTCGTATCCTTTGTATCTGACCCTTTTCCTATTCCTCCTGTATTGTTCCCAGTCTCTCTGCCTTTGCAAATGCATCCGATCTAGTGGTTTGACTTCGTTTGGGTCGAAGGTTTCGCTTCTCTCTCTCTTTGGGATGCGAAGGGGTACTACGATCGGGCTTGGAGATCTCTTTATCTCCAGTTCTGGGCTTCCGAAAGACGAAGTAAGGGGTGTTAGAGGGCTTAGGGGTAGCTGGGGGTTCTCGTCTTCTTGTTTGACGAATGAAGGAGACCTTGTTGTCATACCAGGTGACCTGCTGTTCCTTTCTGCTGGATCTGTAATTAATGAGACTTGATCTAGCTCTGGGACTAGGGGGATTCTCTCTAAGGATTGGAGCGCTAATACGGCTCTTAATATCTCCTCCTCTGGGGCGCGATTGAACAGATCCCAGGGTAGATGATTGTCGGTGATTAGGAAAGAAAGGGTTGCTGAGTGTCAGGGGCCAATAACCCCGATCTAATCTACGCATATGATTGTGTAGCAACGGGTACATGTGATACTGGATATCACATGTACAGTAGTATAACTACCATGGCTCGTCCTTACGACGGGCCAATCT
>JBBPLQ010000668.1:0-16217 GCA_038089855.1 Royoungia palumana
CGGGGCCAGTAGGTCCTGACTTCTGGATGGGAAGTTCAGAAAGCGAGAGGAAAGTCACGAGGGTGAGGAAGCAACCTAAGCCGGTAGCATGTTGAAACATGAGGGGCATGCACGTGTATCACAATCTATCCTCGCGTCCGCGTCAATGTCAATGAGCATATTTTTCACAGAATCGTGATGTGTGTGTTCGATCGAATAATGACAACGCCGATGGAGTCAGGAGTTTGGCCATGTGATCGGGTGTGCAGATGTGCCCGTCACCGCGAACATCGGCAGTGTCCAGCTCCGAGTCAAACAGGTCCAATTTGTTTTCTTCCTTTACCGTCAAGAACTCTCGATACTTCTCTTGTTCTATCGCCATCGTCAACTTCGGCGCGCAAGCGAACGAGTCACGGTCTTCTCAAGTTCGGATCTGGTCTCAATCCCTATCGTTTTGAGAGAACGGTCCGAGTCACGGAACATTCAATCCCCCGAATGATTCAAACGAAGAACTCCAAACAATTTCCGCGGTGTCGGAAGGTCTGCGTATCCTTCCTCGATGCCTTGCCACTCGGCGGTGAAACTCGACTGTGCAGTGTTGGAACATTACTGCCAGTGCACGCTCAATATGGTAGAAGGCGGGCTCTTCAATGTAGGCGGTGAGAGTGCCGAGCTTCGCGCGACGTCCTGCCGCGGCAAGACTGATGTTGTCACCGAGGACTGAAGAATATGAACGTGATTCGAACCTCGTTGACGGAAAGTAGGAGCTTCATCTGATTGCCCATGTCAGTACGCTTGAGCAGGCGAGAGATCCATCCCGCGATCCTGATACCCCATGCATCATGCACGACGATCCTCATTCTTCCCTGCTGGGTATCTTGCCCTCGGACTCGGGCTGGACCGCGGGGTTACCGGCCAGGAAAATTCGGCGGCGGCGTTCGGAGGGATTTAGTACTTGGGCTTGGGGGTTTAGCAGGGCCAGTTCCCTGACTTCACATCACCCATAGACCGGCTTTTACGTGGACGTGTGGTATGAAGTCAGTGACGGTCAGGGCAGTGAAAGTCGAAAAAAAAAATTTGCGTGGCGACTGATCACCAGGGATGCGTTAGCGTCAAACGACACCATGAATGTCAGATAAGGTGTCGATGCCTTTGTCTGCTGGTGTTCATTACTGCTTTTGGACAGGCCGCAGCGTAACTGGTAGCTAAAGTTGGACCAAGGTCGAGCGCTGTCATGAAGCGCTGATCGACACGACCCCTGTGGATCTTCATGGAAAGATTCACCCAAGAAACTAATGGCATCGTTGCTCACACAGTAAGTTGGCTTGAATCATTGTGGATAACTTGAATGCCAAAGAATTTACACATCTACTAGTTGCTGTCGTCCCCTCTGCCAATGCCCCGGGAACCTGGGACCTATCAAATCACGAAAAGTCGATGATACACTACGTAGAAATATAATCGTTCAATAGCAAATTGCCGCTTCCGAGATTACTGTCTACCGAGACTGGAAATGTGATGATCAAAATGGCATAGTGAGGGCCATCACTGGCATCTAATTGAATTGGAATATCAAATCAGTGCAGTTTATCGTCGAAAGTCGGCTCACCCCTGAGGGTTCATATGTATATGACTGGAACACTTGCCTTGGGTGTCATCGCATCCCAAATCCCGGCCCGCTGACGGTCGCGCCAGGTATAGTATGCCTTTGCAGTTGAGTATAACAGCACGATATTGACCAAACAAATGTTAATCACAATTCTGTTACCCCTTTCGTCTGTGGAAGGCAGACATAATGAATCCTCATGAAGTGGAGGACGGGAAGAAGGCGGACATCTCGGTGCATCGAAATGTATCTGAGTCGCGACAATCGCGTTTGCTTCCATGAACTTGGGATTCAGTAGTTGTCTTCGGTTTGATAGTGGTCAGGAGGGCAAGATAACTGACGGACATGTTAAACAAGGTCACGCTGACAGCACGGCCCGTTACCGCACTGGAACTTCCAGAGCACATCCCGATCTGTCATGAGAGTGTTGCTTGGTTCCACTACCCATTGATTGAGCGACTAAGCCTACCAAGATCGGGTGCGTACGGCTAACCCAGACATTCAATGAATGAATGAAGAGGTTGTCAGAAGAGTACGAACGGATACGATAGGTCTCCAGAAACTGATTCCTGTCAATAAATGAGTACTATTCGAGGTGCAGAAAGGAACTCGTTGGCAAAAAAGACCCATGTGTCTGGATTCGATAGTAAAACATACATCATAAGATCGTTCACCGAATAGCGCCGACAAAAGCACAAAGATGAACGGATTGATGAATGCGATCACATCGTGACAGTAGGTTGCAGTGAGTAAATTGGTGTCAAATGTATTGAACCTGGAATGTCACTTCAATAGCTGATTCATACGAACAGATGGAAATTCCTTTCCCTGCGAAGTCGAAGATAGTTGTTAGGTGGGGTGCAGGGAATTTCAATCACAAAGCCACTACGCGTATCGTTGACTCAATGCTGATACACACATACAGTCGTACTCACAGAATATACACAAGCCACAGGTCTTAATTGCACTGGCAGATCGCGGTCTGAAAATTGTTGAGAGTCATGCTCTCTCGGTTATACATATTACCCTAGTGACATTTAGAACGTATCAATATCTGAATGGGCCATTCATTACCTCGGTTGGATCATCTCGGAGGGTCCTGTTGACTATAATGACCTCTTCTCGCTCAGCGAGCCAACCCTTCGGTCTGAACCATGATTATGTCTGCGTGGGAGACTGAGGCATGTTTGAAAAAAGCCATGAGGCTTTATAGCAAACGTCATGAAGTTTCTATTGCCCGACTGAGTGATGAGAGGATTATACCTAGAATGGTCTATATGAGGTTCACGTACGCGTTTTGAAATAAACTGATAGGGAAGCTCTGAGGTGAAAAAGGGTTTCTCCTAAGTTAAAATCTGATTTGGGGTCTCTCAGCTCATCCAATCGGGCAATTGTGAAATACAGGACCTCTGCTCACCGTTTGTCGTTAAATGCAAGTCGGATAGCAAGCCAGCAGAATTTGCTTGGCTGATATCGCCGCGATCCAGACTAGTTGCAAAAAAGCCGATCACGGCCATGGCTATGATATTTTAATCAATCTTGTGCACGAGTGCTTTGATGACGGTCAAAAAATAGTGATAAAGAAAAACTCCTCTGAGTCACTTGCTAGTATTCGAGTCATCTCTTCAGGGTGGATCCTTCTTGCAGAAGGATAAAAAACGATGGGTGTTTTCATAGCAATTCTTTGGCCAGTAATACGGCGCGAAATGAGAATCGTTAAACACAGACCGTCTTTTCGCAACGGCATCAAGATCTCAGGCAGAAAATCCTTTCCTCCCGAGATATGCTTTAGCCCAGGCGAAGGCGGATCGCTCTTGCCCCTCCTTCTTGTCGATGAGGACTGATAAACATTCTACCTCGCGGCTGTCCTTGACTAGAAAAGCCCTATCGAGGCAAGGAATCGGCTAAGACACGCCCCGGGAAGGGAGGGAGATTGCCGGGCTGGGGGGCAGGTTCGAAGTTGACATTGCTAAGATGCGACGACTCGGAGGCAGCTACAAATTTATATCATTCGGCTGCAATTCAAAATCTGAGATACAGACTATAAGCACAACGACACGAAGCGTTCAGATGAGTTCATATGCGTACTCACTTCCTGCTTCGAAGCACTCTTATACCGCAAAACATCACAGCGGGGCAGATGGCCTGTCGAGCATCGAGTTCCATAGCAAATTTTGAGTACAATGCAATCAATCTCCATCACCAAGTGGCCATAACTTCGTATACACAACAAATAAGAACCTGAAATACTTCAGTAGTATCCTAGCACAACGAAACCAATACACACCTTCGAGACTAAACCTTAGGTTTGGTTGTTTCATGCCCGGATCATGGAACGGCACATGATTAAGGTGGTGCTATACAGGTGTAGTGTAATTCCGCAGAACAAAGAGGCTAGTTAATCACTGACAGTCATGCCAGATGTCAGCGACTTATATGCCGGAAAAGCCCTTCTTGATCGCTACCCGGCGTTATGGTACACTCCAGGATTCTAGCATCAAAAAACATCCAGAGATCTTGATCGATACCTGTATGATTTAAGGACACTCATCTCGCGTCTGTGACACGTGTCACCACAGTCGCATTCAAGTTTGGCGCACCGCACACCCGAACTCCTACGCTGCCGCTGAAATTTCCACCGCGAGTGAAACAGGTTGTATTATTCGTCTGGGACCTTGGATTTTGGAGATCTCGAGTCCGGTCGATGTATTGGAGGACACTCGCCAGTGTCGCGATTGAAGAACAAGAGTAATTTGAGGTGAATCCTGTCCCTTCTTTCCCATTTCGTTCTTGCCCTGCACTCTATGGATATACGGGAAAAAATGCCGCGAATTCCCCAGAAAATTGGGGTTGGCACAATTAAACAGCGGAAAGTATTCTGAGAAATCATTCTACAGCGGAGCGGAAACATCGAAACATTAATACTGGACGATCGGCGCATACTTACACCAAGGAGAGGAATACTTGGATTGCTGTGCCCGTCAGTATAACGCGCCGTTTGACATTGAGTGCATTGAGGGACTGGAATGTTCGGGTGTTTTTATATGGTGTGACATGGTAACAGTAGCTTCATGTTTACGGTCGCTTCTGATACAAGAAACGAGACTCCGTGAATGATCGTGGAGATCTGAAAACTCAGACTGTTTGTCTATATTGTACAAGAGCCTCTAGATTCAATAAGAACAAACAACCCCCATGCCTTTGACCGCCAACTCTGATTCCGATGACGACCTCGACTATGTTCCTCAAGAGAATGGTAATCCCCTGCTCACTTATTACTCCAGCATACCACTTATCGCTGTATAGATATTAGTTCGGATAGCTCAGACGAACGAGATGGCGTAGAGGGCACTCCCAAAACAGAGCCGCCGAAGCCAGACTTGGCAGTGCAGAAAAAGTGATCTCACCCTTACATTTTGACGCTTTTCCGACGGTAACCTATTGTATTCAGGAAACGCGATGCCCTTTGGAGCAACTTTCAAGCCTTGGTGTCTACCTCGCCGTCGACGATCCACGCTAACGGTAGTGAGCCCCATCCCACTGCAATGCCTGCGGTAAATTGTATCAAGATCGAAAAGACATACTTATTTGCTGGTAGGCATATCACGTACGTGTGTTTTCGTTCGACACTTTCTTCTTATCTTGCACACATGATGTGGCGTTTGACAGCGAGGTCGTCGAGGTCGCCGAAGATTCGGAAGAGGCGCAAAAGTGGCCGCGTTTGCAGTCGTATTCACCGATGTCCGGGTCTGTGGGACCCTACCTTGACAAACGTGACGAGCATGGGAGCGATAAGGGCGACCGGCCTACGCCACCATTACCATCATCTGCAATTCCCGGGGTGCAAAGCACTGCGACGACGACAGCAACAATCGCGTCTGCTCTGGGTGCCAAACGGTCTGGGCCGCGAAGACGAACGATACTTCCATCAATACCCAAGACTTCGCAGGCCAAAAAAATTTCGACGCTGGACAAGTCAGCGATGGACTGGCATGCACACGTTACGTCTCAGCCGGGCGACCTCAAGGACGAGCTCGATGCCAACCGACGTGGTGGTGGCTACCTCGAAAAAGTGGACTTTTTGAAGAGAGTCAAAGATAGACGAGAAGATGTGTTCGAAGCGAATAGGGCGGGCAAACGGCGAAAGGTATAGGTGGTGGATACTTGTGAGAATGGCAAAAGCACGAAATCTTGTAGGGCACGTCAGCCTGGAGCGTATTTTGACATAGATCACAGACTTGGTATAACAGGCACTTCAAATGTACTGCTGGTTGTTGAGTACTTCAGTACTCACTACAGGGGATAAGTTCCGTTGTCCATCCTCCATTCTCCCCACCACTCATGTGAACAAACCCGCAGTCTTGCACGGATTCTGTGTCTCATCACGCAAACTTATACCTAGGTCGAGGCTTGAACGCCGGCGCCGCCACAACACCTTACCACCCTACTATGCTCTATCGCACCCACCGCACTCGAGCTCCTGCACCACAAGCACTCGTTGGAATGCAACGTCCTTTTTTTCCGGCGAGTCATCTCGAATATCGTCCCCGTTTCGGTACCACGCCGCAAGATGGCCCTCCGTCTTGTTGTACTGGCTGGCATGCTCGTGATCAATGATCATGGCATCGCACCGCGCAGCAATGTCTTAGTGACGAGTGAGTAACGTGAGAAGAGATCATTTGAGTTTGGCGCGCCCGAGAGATGGGTGGGTCGATACCAAACCCGGCATGGAAGCTGACAGAACTTGTCGGCAATCTTGAGTTGGTCGACGTACTTCGCGGATCGAAGAGGAGAGGGGAAGCGAGGAAACGATGAAGCGATGAACACATCCCGCAACGAACGCAAAAGGAGGCTAAACGCAATTTTTCGCAACTCAGTCAACAGCTCAGGATACTTGTCTGCGAATATGAGCGCAATGTATCTGCGCTCTTCTTACGTTGCATGCCCGGCGGTGCCTCCACGAGATAAAATTGCGCATCGTTAAGGGCACTACTTGAGGACCTAACCCCTTTATTGAAGTTCCATTTCTACTATGCAACTGTGGGTTGTTGAATGTCCAAGTCGGCCAGGTTTGTCGTGATCCCGACTGCGCCGGGGCCACGCGGCGAAATGGGCAAACGACGCGACGTTCTTGAACCTCAGACCTTTTTGGCGTACTGGAGTAGCATGTTCCAAGTCAGACCAGTATTGCGACATAGTAAACGCCGAAAAAGGGTTGCGCTTTACATATTTTTTCATGAGCGTGAATACCTCTAGAACACTGGTACGTGTCACGGTATGACGAACCACTTGGTCGCTGAGCACGTCAGCAGGGTCTCAGCAGGGTCTTCTCCTGCGGCCTTCGCCTCTGGCAAATTTCCAGCTGGTTGATTGACGGCGTGAAAGCCTTGATTGGAAGAGAATCCGCAGCGAGAGATGAGAAAAGTCCGAACTCTTGGAGGCTGTCCACAGTAAAAGATTCATCTGTTGGTACTCGATGACGGGATGGAGCATGAGAGTCGTTTCGCAACGCGCACAGGGGGATAGTCGGCAATGAGAACAAAAATGACCCGGGAGATCATGCCAGTGAGCTCCATTGTGTGCCTTAGGATGCGAGGGTCGTGGAACAGGAGCTCCAACTCAAGCGGTGACTTGTGCAAGGCTATGACAAAGTCGACCGCGTGACACGGGAGCTCGTTGGTGTCGATCCGCCAGAATCTTGATTTAGATGTCACAGCTTTTCCGGCCATGATAATGCCGCCGGCTTACGATCCCCGCCTCATAAGGGCTGCTAATCCTTTTTTGAACGTTACGGTGCCCATTTTCAATGAGAAAAACTATATGATTTTGTCGAGTTTCAACAAAGAGACAACCGAAATCCCCGCAACGTGCCTGCCGCCGAACTTGCGCACCTTCAGGACACACGCTTGTCACGGCATTCCAATCGAAGGAATCGACAAACATCATAAGAATGATCTGAGATGAAGGGTTCAAACTTGCCGTTCTGGGAAAGCGTTTAGGTGTCGGACTGGCGGGATTTTCGGAAATGTCTTTTACCCGAATACACCCTAACTTACGGCTCGAGACTGGAGGGCGGGCATCAGGAAAACAAGTTTAGAACGTTACTGTTTGGTAGTTCTTGGTGAACTCCTCCAATCACAGTTCAAAATCAAGCTCAGCGAGCCTTCTCGACCTTCGGAGGCATCACTCCGGTGGAATATTCCTCGCTTAAGTGCTCATAGAGCGCTTGAACCTTTCTGTAAACCAACCCCGTTTTTTACATATGGAGCCCGTGCCATTATGATATTTTGTCGCCAAGATTGTCCCACGTGGCAGATGTGATTTCTTGAAGGTTCTGAGACCGTTCGTCTTCCCACCCGTTCATATGTATTAGGTTCTACTAACCAATGCTCTCGCACACTTTCCGGTTGCAGGTTGCACCAAGCCTGAATCCTCTCCTTTGAAGTTGAACGCTAATGAAATTTGAAACCCCGAAGTGTTAAGTATATATTTTTTCGTACCATTTCTGTGATAATGTCCTTGACTGTATCATTACACCGTACTACCGTCATAGTGCCCCGAATGCCTGCAATTATGGTCCGAGATCTGCCTCACCCTGACCGCCTTAACCCGCCCTTGGGCACATTGGCCCTGTTGGTAGGTCATTTCATTCCTATGACGTACTAGTTCGGAGCACTTTGTTTCATGTTCGAGGCCGCCAGTTTGGCATGCTGATCAAAAAAGTCTCCTTAACTTCCTGCTTTGGCCAATCTTCGGGCTCGCTCACGTGAAAAAGATCTGAGATCCTGCTCTCGGTCGATTCCACTACTGAAGGGGTACGTCTTTTTGTTCCCCGGCTGCAGGATCATGCCATGTCCCACGAGTAATTCACTGCGGACGCCTCCAATAGTGCCAGGTAATGTACGCGATGACCTCGAAGTCTTTAATTCCGTTTTTTGTATATTTTCAACCGTTTAAAGATGTCCCGCTCTTGTCCCCAGTCATCCCTCAGGCTTTCTTCCCCTTGCTTTCTCCTCTCTCATCCTCATTCTCATCTCTGTATCATCGCCTCCATCCGAGTCACCCTTCTTCCGCCACGTACCACAGGCAGGAAACACGCCGATGCAGCAGGGTGGTGATCAGGTCAGTCCTATCGCATGTCTTGACATCCAGTTTTTCAGACTACATTTCCACTGTGCTTATTGCATATATATGCAGCAGCAGCTCATGCAGGGATGCTTGGACCCGCAATGGGACGAAAATCCGTGGAACTTCGGGCCTCCTATGAATTACAACACGATATGCCTAGAAACCCAGAGGATAATTGACCGCGATATGCAAGGGTTGTACGGGAATGTAAATCTACCTGCTTGGGCTCAATGGCGCGTTTTCTGACCTACGTGAAACATAGAATCATGGTGTTCCCGCGGCCATGGTAGAACCTAGTTCTGATACGGAACTCCGCATCAAAAGTGTAGGAGGCTACGGTGCTTTGCCACAGTATTATACGCTGATTGAACACGCATGATAGGCGACCCAGGAGGTTCACGTAGCCGAAGAGATTGCAGGTGCTCCGACTACAATGGAGACCCTGCCAATGGCCCACTGTTGCCCAGCGACGGCTTGTCGTTGGAGGGCCGATGGCATTCCTGGGTGTGATGCAGACATCACGTGTAAAAATGTTCCGGTGCACTTTAGGGATGCACACGGTGTCAGGAACTTGAGTGGAGAAGCGAAGATTCGCTGTCTATGGGAGGGATGTGAGAAGTTGGTGGGTCGCAAAGGTTTTGTGCGACACGTTCGCGAGGTTCATATTGGCCACCGTAGAAACACTTGAAGGAAAAATTCTTAGATTTAATGGACATCTTTATGCAAGTTTGGTCTGCATACTAGACACCCAAATTCTATAACTGAGAATCAGATACCAACAAGATCAACACATATTACGATGCACAGTCAAGTCGGCAGTAAATAACCATGAAAAGGGAGGAGAAGGGAAACACGATGTGATGAGTGGCAGAGAATTGAGAGGGGAGGAGCGATGGTATGAAGGGAAGGGGGCAGAGCCAAAGAGACTAGAGTGCTCGGCTAGCATGTTGTAGCTGTGCAAGGATCTTATCGGACCGACAGTTGAGTCACCCGCATGGGAATGACCTAGGGTCTGGTGAAACATGCTTTTACCTACTTGCTCGGCTGGTGACCCGGCATCGTTTCAAAATGACAGTTGGAGGCCGTCGACCCATCTTCTCAGTAGCGGAGACTGTGAAGGGCCCCAGGGTGTTTACGGGGTACGTCTTGGCCAAGTCGAAATGAAGCGTTTGGCACGGACACATCGCGATCTCCCTGATTCTCCCCTTGGCGTAGTTTAGAGACACTTGGTGCAACATCTAGTGACGTACGATAGAAAAAATGACCGAACTACGTGCCGTGAATGCGCTCAAAGACTCGGACATGATCGGACATCACTGACTCGGAGTCGAGTAATTTAGATCCGTCCCAGTCGCATCTGTGGTAGCCGGTTTAAGGGAGCAACGATAGGGTGAGGGTTCGACCGTTCGACCGTTTGGCTTGGCTTGGCCTTGGGGCTCAAGCGCTCATGGATCAAGGAAGTGATGAGAGATACACGAGAACGGTTTGCGTCTTGGTGTCGAGCTTCAGTTCCAGTAGGGCTTGCACTCACGTTGCAACAAACATGTCGCCCGAGAAGCCTAAGTTTTTTAGACTTCGCGGTTTCAGGACAGCACTGTTTGTGGAGAGCTTGTCAGCAGAGTGACGCATGTCTAACCCAATCTATGGCAACTACCACGGGTGACGCCAAAACCTTCCGCGTCTTTTCCAACGCCTCACGCTCGCACACAGGTACTACACCAAACGACCCTCTCCTCGAGACCCCCGTCTAGCCCTTTTACCCTCCCATTTCTTTCTCAACAAGTCCGTTCTCGACGTCGGCTGCAACGAAGGCTGGGTCACCTGCGAAATCGGTGCGTCCCATCTCCTATTCGCCTACACAACCCTGGACCGTCCATAGCCCAGTCATGGGGGGCCCGACGCGTGCTCGGCGTCGACATTGACGACACCCTCGTCCGTGCCGCCTGGAAACGCCGACGCACCCTGTGGAGTCTCCAAGCCCCCCGCGACCCAGACGCACCTCCGACCCCGGACTACTTCCCCATCTCCTGCGAACAACGCCACGGCCCGCTCCCCATCCCCGACGCCGCCCCCAACGACCGCACGTCCTTTCCCCACAACGTCGCCTTTCAAACGCGCGACTGGGTCTCCGCGGGTCCCGACGAACCCACCTACGACGTCGTCCTCGCGTGCGTCGCGTGCTGTCGACCGCTTCCCGACTGACCCGTTGCGCGCATCTAGGTTCTCGATCACGAAATGGATTCATCTTCATCACGGCGACCAGGGGCTGCGCGCGTTTTTCGACCGGGTGTACCGCGCGTTGAACCCCGGGGGCGCGTTCATTCTCGAACCGCAGGCGTGGGAGACGTATGCGAAAGCGCGGCGCATGGACCCAGAGTTGAGAGAGAACGCCAAGCGCTTGCGGTTGCGTCCACACGACTTCCCGGGGGTGTTGGCACAGGTGGGGTTTGCACCCCCACAGCATTTGGGGACGGTGGGGGAAGGAGGTGCGTGTAACATCGAGCGATCGGTCACAGCGCGTGCTGATCATCTCGATCGACAGGATTTCATAGATCCGTCGACCTCTATGTCAAGCAGTGATAGGCAGAACACTCTTGCTCGTGAACATCGACATCAGACTGATGCGTCATATCAAAATCAATAAACAACCGTGTGCTGCTATCGTCCATGATGATTGTAAATATCCGTTTGAACGACTAAAATAAGGTGTGCCAATTAGATCAAAAGCGACAACTACAATAACCCAAAGCCCCTCAACAAATGCGAGCGGACACGAGTCTCGACGACAAGGTATACAAGAGAGAAGGAGAGAAAGGATCGACCGCAACATCTGGCACGCATCTAAACGGGCCGACGCGGTCGCTGCAAGTGAGACAAATAAGTTAGATACGTTCGTACATGCAAATGTATGCCTTGCTCTTGAGCACTTCTTCCAACGACGATAGTCGGACGATCGTGTCGCTCACAAACGCCCAATCTCGCGAAGGTCTCCCGTCAGAACGCTGCTTATCGTTCTCGGATCGGGCTGCGTCGCCATCGGACGGCGACGGCGGCAAGGCCGTGTACGCGACGTAGTGTCCACCCAGCTACACACGTGCGACGCCACCGTGAGCGTGCGTCGGGTCAGCGAATGCGCATGGGACACGTACCATATTGCCGATGTGTACCACGACCGAATATAACCTATACATACACGGCACCGGTCTCCGCGCACGTCCTCTCGTCACCGCCACCTTGGAATTAAAATAATCTTCTCGTCTCGGAGCCAAGTACGGCGCTAGATCGAGATATTCAGGAAACGAAATATAGTCGTCCAGTTTCTTGAACCCCGTGGAGAACGACACGACGGGCATCTTGGACAGTTGCTGAAATCGCTTGAGATGGATGACGAGGATCGGGGGTGGCGTGGCGATCAGGTAGCGTTTGTATGCGGGTCGTAAGATGTGTTGTCGGGAACGCGGCACACCGGACGGATGTCGCTTGTCCTCGGAACGGGGCGTGTCCGGGGCGCGTGAGGGTTGTCGTGTGTGTTCTTGGGAGGCCTCGGAAGACATCGCCGATGACACGTCCGAGTACACTGACAGTAACGTCTCGCTTTCAGGCTCTGAGATTTCGCTCTCGGTATTGCTATCACCGCTTTTGGGACTATGCCGTCGACGTTGATCTGATGGCGCACTGAGCGATATTCTCGACAAGCGATCGGCGGTTGTTGACTGGGTGTAGGTGGACGACACGGTGTTTCCTCTAATTGGTATAGGCCTTGCCGTTCGAGGGGACGCAGGAGACTTGGCGCCAGCTATCAATCGATCAGGCAGTTCGTCTCTGACAGGCGATACGAGTTCAATTGGGTAATCATCGTTAAGCTGAAGTGCAGGAGGGATAGGTTTGGTCGTGGATGGAGGAGGTTGCGTTAGTGTTGACTGGGTATCACGGGACATCTGGGTATCTTGAAGAGATGTCGTAGCATGTGGTGGTGATGCATGAGGGGAGGTAACAGGAACGAGGAGGTTGGAAGGTATCGAATCCGGAGTTAAATGGACGCCATCAACCTTGGCGTCAACAGCTTCGTCGTCGTCGCTATCTGTACATGAATCCGATTCTTGCGCTGATCTCTTTGCTTTAGGCTTGTAAAATCCATTGGCAATCTTCCAACAACGGTGACATCGAACTACGTTGCCACCATCAAGGACCTCAACCGAAGTGAACAATCGAAGACACTCTTCTATTCTGTTAATCTTGTTGACCTTTAAGAAGATATTTTGTGCAGAAGCCGAGGACGGTTCTTTGGATTGCTTGAAAATCGAAAAAGGCTTTGGGACATTCGGCGGATTGATATCTGCAAGAATATCGCGTAGATACGCTGCCTCCTCAGCGCCAAGCTTCGGAGGCTTCGAGGGTTTCGCGGGCTTAGGGTTCTTCCCGGGACTCGAAGGGTGTGAGATCAATGGGAAACGGGGCGTCGCGGAACTCAACGGGGAATTGCCGGATCGTTGAGTCTGCATCACCGAACGCTTCACATTCGTAAGCTGAGCCTGAAGTATTTCATTGACAAGCCCAAGCGACATCGAAGTGGACTCTCTTTCAAGCTGTAATGACGGTGAAGCAGCCTCGTTGGGCGTGTCCGTTGCGGCAGTCGTCGAGCTGAGATGATGTGAAGGGGGACTTTCCTCGTTGGGTTTCGATGTTGTCGCGGAGGTGGCTCCTTTCTTGTCCTTGTCTTTTCGCTCGTGTTTTTGTCGCTTGGTAAGACCGACCGAAACGCTGATTCGCCTGCTGATCTTTGCCCAGCTTTCGTCCTTGTCTCTCTTCTCTTTCCCGTTGACCTTTTCGGGGGCGATAATGGTGACATGATCACCTGACGGTTCCTGGGGTGGCGCGGGTGTCGAGAGCTCTATGACAGGAACCGACTGCGGGGTACTCGCGGGTGTTTCCGGCATGAAGGGTGAGTCCGGTGCAGATAATGGCAGTATTTGAGCGGTAGTGTCTTCCTTGGGCACATCAGGAACGTCTTGCTTCACACTCGTGGGCTCGCCGACGATCTCGACGTCGGCAAGGTCTATACTCTGCCTCCTTTGGGGATTGTCGCACCCTGGAGGGCTGTCGAGAGTAGGACTGCGGATGGGGGTGGCAGGGACGGAGGACGAACGCTGCTGTGGTACGGCTACGTAGAATGCCGTACCAATTTTCTTGGCAAACTGTTTCAGTCTGTCGCGCTTGCGTTCGCGAACGTAATCCTCGGGTTTCATGCTCAAGCTGAGGTCGCTGAAGTCTTCGTACGTGTGAGAGACGTGCTTGCACGTTTGGCAAACGAGGATGCTGGCGAGCTTGCCACCAAAGAGCATGTCGACAAAAGATGACAAATGGTGATCGGGGTGCGGACGGGGTTTAGGGGTATCAGGGAGGTCGAGACGGGATGGCTGTGATTGATTGCTGTCCGCCTTTGGAGGCGGTAATCGTTGCTTGATTATCTATGGGATTGACGTAAGAAGAGTACACGTACAGGGAGATGGAAACGCACGTCCATCTCTTCCATGCGAACGGCGTCGAGGAGCTGGCATAGAAACTCGTGGGCGTCTTGTTGTCGGAAATCGAGATACTGGTCGTACTTCTTGCCAAGGACGGCCAAGAGATCTCTGAGAGCGGTTCGACTAGGCGGTGATGTTGTAGAGGAACGACGTACTTGGGACTCATGCTTTCGCGTTTGTGGTTGTTCTGAATGTCCCATGCGGTGTGAAGGAGTGCAATGAGGTGGTCTCCGATGGGAAGGGCGTCTGACCAGGGTTGATCGTGCTCTGTACTGAGGCCATGGCCATTCGTAAGGACGGGCGAGCGGCAAGACAAGATTGGGGTGGAGGGTCGCTGGATCACAGTAGGAACTGGCCTGAAGCGAACGACGGTCTGCAAGTACTGAGTCGCGATCAACTGGCGGCGGTGATGAGCATCTCGAGGGTATGACGAGCCGTGGTCACTCACGCCCTGCAACACCGAATTCATAAAGCACGTATTGCCATGGTTGAGCAGACCTGGTGGCAACAGCGCTGATTTTTCCTTTTCTTCGCGGGCTTTCCTGGCTCTGTACTGTTCTTGCGGAGATGGCGCCTTTTGCTTCGCCATCAGTCGACAGCGGAACCCTCGTCGTGCCAATATTTATTATGCGTCCCGCCTCCGACCGCAGCGGGAAAACACACCCCTCCAGGAGGGGTCACCTAGTCCTCGAATGTGCTGCAGTACAGCGGACGCAGTCGCGCAGGCAAACCGGCACCGTCCTCCCACACTTGTCTCCCGCTGACAACGGTGGCGGGGTCTTGTTGATATAAATGAATCCCTTCACTAGGTCGAGAATCTCGATTTATATGACTCTCTAGCACTCTGGTTTCCTCGCCAGCACCAAAACCGTCTCCAGCACGACATCCGAGATTTTACCGAGCCATTGAACGCATTTGCATTGACTCGAACTGTTCTGCTGTTATGCACATCGTCTAACCGGCCTCGAGCTCGGTTTCCAATGGTCAACTCTGTAGAGCCGAGAATCCAGGTCCAGGTTTCGACATTACTACATCGTCGGAGGTCAACAAATTGACCAAACCTCTATCCTGGATCACAGGTGCAAGAGCCAATAACCTTTCAAGTCTTCCGTTCTGATGCACGGAATGCGTTACAATTACCATCATTCACTTTGGACTGGCTGCGGTATACATGCATGTATGCTCTCCAGCTCAATGTTATCGATGGTCCCAAGGAGCACTGATAATTACCGCAGCCTGAATATGTCGTGCTAGACCACACTGTTCGGCGGAGATTCGGTGTGTAGATTCTGCCGGTGTGCTCTCTCTCAATGTCTTGGTGCGTTCCTGAACTCGGTTTCGTACACCGCATAATGGACTTTGCAGACGACGTACACCACAAGGAGAACATGGGGAATACGCACGTGGCCGAGTTATAGCCCTATCTGCACGATGGTTCAGTCCCTCATGCAGTGTTTCCGTACAGCATGCTTGCGAAGGTGATCACGTCGTACTAGCACTAATCATCAAAACTCGAGGGCCGGTCCACGATATCGTCCCAGATCGTGGTTTCCTTCGTTCCTCAGGAACGTAGGTGGCATCGTTCCGATGATCATTTTCCTTCTACCTTCCACCGCGCAAAGCTGCTCCTGAGACGGCATGCGCCTACTTCGCGCTTCATCATCCTGCCTTATATCATAGGAAGATTGATGCTGGCCACCGCATTCGCTACCTTGCGAGCCGCTTCCATCGTCCGTATATGCGGATGGAATTGGCGGTGAGCCTGGTTTGGTCTGGCAATTCATTATTGTACGCCGAGCATGAGGGAATACGACCCCAAGTAGCGGTCATGAAAAGGGATAGAAGACAAAACATGAGAAAGGAAAATATGATCTGTAGGTTGTGAGCCCATACAGGTGAGCCGAAGCGCGAGGTCTATGGATAAATGACCGGCGATTTTGGACACAAATAAAGTCAACTCTACATATCGCTTTCTAACA
>JBBPLQ010000669.1:0-16212 GCA_038089855.1 Royoungia palumana
CTCCGTCCTCCGTGTCTTCATTATAGTTTACACTCCATTTCATTCTTGTCATGTAAAACCTCTGTCCCTAGTTACCTCCAACCCTGCATGTACATTCTCTGTCTCTGTCTCTGTCTCCATTCTCTATTTTATGTACCTTGTACATTCTCTCTTGACCCTTGCCCATCCTCCGCCTCCAACCCTTACTCCGACCCCAACCCTTTTGACCCTAGACCTATTTTATCTAGTTATGTCCTCCAACCTTCATATATAAGTCCGATCTTTGTCGTAGATACACTAGCTTGAATATCAACTTAGACTTCCTCAGCACTCCTCTCTTGTCTTGTTCCACTTCAAAGTTCACCTCTTTATCCACTCTGTCCCCTTTGTCCTCCAAAATCTGGGACCACTGATAAGGACAGTAAGAGCACAGCGCTCTGCCCCAAGTTGCTAGCCGAAGTCCTGACCCCCTTGTGCAATTCCAAAGTTAGATCCAGAGTTGACCAGAGTTGTCACTGGAATTCTGACATAGCCTTAACAAGTTTATTCCACGTCTACTTGCCTACACCATCTCATACAATAGAACTTGTCAAAATAACCACGACTTTACTAGAATACCAACCAATTGGAGAGACCTTCATAGACCCATCCATAGACCTGATCAACCAGCCTTTGATCAATTTAGAACCCTCCAATTAGCCCTACAATGTGCAGACCCTGACAATCCATTTGGACCGCTACTCTTATATACAATGAACCCCCTAGATATGAACCCAGAGCTCCATCATCATCTTCTGGCTCTCTACCAAGAGCAAATAATAAATGCAAATATCCTAGTTCATCATGGGGAGATTCTGGATTTACAAGTCCCATATGACCAGTTCCAACATGCCGACATATGACACCATGAAACTACCCTATTGTCAATACCAATGATGAGGGAACAGCAGCACTTCTCCTCAAAGCTCCATATGGACTCGAACAATCATTGTCAACAATCTTACCACCTCAAAGCACCTTGCCTAGCAAGATTATACCAGGAGAGGACAGCGATCTACAAAGAACCACACCCTCTTCCTGAGGACTGGGACAACCAACCCTCTTACATTGTTAGAGGAGAAAGTATGCACTAATTCACCACAGGAAATGTTCTATCATACTCAGTAGGAGTCATCCTACCTTGTAGAATCACCATACCAGTTTGTCTTATGACAGCTGAGACTCAGACAACTATTCAAGAGTGTCTCCCTACTGGATTTATGTTTCCAAATGAATCCCTGTGCTCTATCTATACAGGACTCAGTTGGGCTTTCCCAACTGAGATGTATGACAAGGCTCTTGATTATTACCCTCATGAAATAGGCTTCGAAGTCTTGCAATGAGATATGTTTCTTCCATGCTGCCATGACTCTTCACACCCCTCTGGTGCAATCAACTCTCACAAATTACTTAGAGAAACAGTTTGTTATAATAATTATACCTTCACCTTCTACCCTCTGGAAGCCAATGATAAAAGCCAAGCATACTTGTTTGCTAGGATGGATTGAGCACTCCGCAAAAAATGAAGAGCTAATCCCTTGAATACTAAGATGGTAAAGCTTCAGAGACAGATTAGGAGTATACTATTTGAGTAGGAAATAGCCTATGCTCAGGTCACCACTCTCCTTCAACAAAAGAGAAGAGCAGCAGAGGTATCAGAGAGTTGAACTTGGTCATGTTTAAACCTTAAATGCAGATGTGTATAATAAAAACCTGGATTGATGTACTAGATGGCATATAGAAGTTTTTTGACCAAAGGGAGTTTTACATTAAGTGTTCTCATCACTGATACACATATACATAAATGGCTACTATATTTCCCAAAGCTGATTCATACAAAATCAAATCCTATCACCTCAAAGATTTCACCAAGTTAAGAGGAAAGGAAAACTATATGGAATGGAAAATGTATATCATCCAACTTCTTTGAGTCATCAAATCCCACAAGTGGATCATTGATGAATCTGATTCATACTTCACAATAACGAATATACCCCTTGCCTGTTACAATCCTGTCCTATTTCCTACACTTTTTATCCCTTATGAACCAACCAAGTCTTTTGACAAGACTTTCAATCCAACATCAATCTATGTCATTCCAATCCATTCATCCCTAGAGGACACATTCTAGACCTCTATGTCTCATGTCAAACCTATGCTCAGAAACAATCTCTATTGGTGAAACAACACTCAATGTGAATGAAGTTTAGTGGAGTGGTTGTAAAGAAAGCTTAGAAGGGGCTTTGAATGGAAGGGATCAAAGTTGATTAAACTGGAGTGCTATGGTACAGACATGAGGTTTATATACTACTCTATGTATGTTATGTAAGTGACAGTGATTGGTTGTAATGATAGTGGTACAATGTCTTGCATCTATTATTTGATTGGTTGATAAGGAGTGACTTATAGATAAGGCACTGCCTTGGGAATGGAAGAGAAGTATCAAGCTTCTGTGGAATGGAATATCATAGGATCACATCCAATTGGTTTGCTATTTATATGGCTGTGTAAATGTGGCAGCCAATAGGAATCGGTTCTGAGCATAGGTTTGACATGAGGTCTTAGAATATGCCTGGAGTGAATGTAGGAGGAACAATGTAACGTTCTTGTGGCTCAAAGACTTGACCATAAGTTAGGCTTGGGTTTATAGGCATAAAGACAAGGTTTGAAGATAGAGGTTTAAGAGCATTCATAACAATTGGCTGCCACAATAACACAGCCATATAAATAACTAACCAATTGGATATGATCCTATGACATTCCATTCCATAGAAGCTCAACACTTCTTTTCCATTCCCAAGGCAATGCCTTATCTATGAGTCATTCCTTATCAACCAATCATATAATAGATGCAGAGTATTGTACCACATTCATTACAACCAATCACTGTCGCTTACATAACATACATAGGGTAGTATATAAACTCCATGTCTGTACTGTAGCACTCCAGTTTAATCAACTTGTTTCTTCCCTCACAACTTCCCTCACAAGCTCCAAAGCCTACTCAGCTTCTAACAGACAACTATAAGCAATCTTCTTTTGAGGTTGTTTCATTGCCTCCAAAACCAATTGGATGGAAGCTGATGAGTGTATTCTTACACTCCTCTATAATACCATGGAGTGATCAATCACAGAAGACACTCCCATCAAATGGACGGAGAGAGAAGTAAATGATGACCCTAATGTGAACCCACCTACATTCAAGAAGGTCCTGGTAGCTGTTACAATTCCTATTCTCTTGGTCTACATGTATGGCCCATTTCTCTTCTTTCTTCCTTTTTGTTTGGAACTGGTCAACCAGGCCCTATTAAAATTCTCACTTTTTGAAACTTTCCTTTTTAGGAAACCTGATGTCGGAACCTGCAACCCTGGATCCACAGCACACTCACTGCACTGCAGTCAAGGATCATGGTCAATGACATCTTTCCACTTCCATTATTCCCCCTCTTCTATATTACAGCACTCCTCTATCCCTTCCTGGCAGTCTTCAAGAGCCCTGTCCCATTCTCTTCAAGCATCCCATTCCTTACCTATTTCCTGTTCTGAACCCCCCACTTAGAACTGATCCCTTTCCTAGTGGACCTGACTCAGCCTTCTGTCAACCCTACATATATAAGCTGTAGTATACTTGCTTGTATCCTTTAGCATAGATCTACTCAATCTAGTGTACTCAATCACCTTCGCTCTCTGAACTGCCTACTACTCATAGGAAGGTCCCCCCTCCCTCTCTGAAACCTTCAAACTCCTACAATGTGCTAGGGAACCCTTGACCCCCTTCAACCCCCCTAGTAGGGGTACTTTGTCCTTGAACCTTCGACCTTCTGTCACTCAATAGAAGCCTTTATTTCCAGAACCTTCAGAACCTTTATCTCAGAACATTGGAGTCTTGAACTTTTGAACCCTTGACCTTCTGTCACTCAACAGAAGCTCCTATTTTCAGAACCTTTGGAACCCCTACTTTTATCAGAAGTGTCAGAACCCCAAGAACCATTGAGTTAATGCCAGCCTCTACCCAGGGTTGTCATAACAATAGCTAAATCCCTTACCTTTTGGAACCAGATTGATGGATGATTTGGAGACAGAGGAACTGCTGGCCAGTACCTCAAATTTGCTCAACTCATTGGACATCACATCAGACCTCACAATGCTAATGCAGACAGACCTACAGAAGCTTCATTTATTTTTTGCAGAGATGGATGCTTGTGAGGGAAACCTTACCCCAGAACTCAAATCCTTAATTGTCCTCCATGCCATCACTGATTCCATGTTCACTCCACCATTATCCAAACTCAGGATTATCCTGATATATTCAACATTGAAACTGCTATCCTTCAGGATGTGGATCTTCAATCAAGTTGTCAACATGCCAGTTCTTCTTGCCTCCTTTCTCATAGAATCTCAAATGTCTCATCTTCCTCACAACCCTCTACCAACAGGACTGCTGTTATATGCACTGGTCCTCCTAGGTCAAATACTTGGAGATCTTCACTACAAGGACAACCTAGAGGTCCTTCCTCCCAACTATACTACCAACCCCCTAACAGAGGTTCTAGTAACTGAAGAGGAAGAGGTAAACCCTAGAGGATGAGGAGGAAATACTCCTAGCAACCATGTAGAAAGGAGGAAGCATAAGAAAGCTTATAATGTGATGATTACCAATGCTGTTATGACAACTCCAGGTAGGGACTGGTGTTAACTCAATGGCTCTTGGGTTCCAATGTTTCCGATGAAAATAAGGGTTCTGAAGATTCCAAAAAATAGGGGCTTCTGTTGGGTGACAGAAGGTCAGGGAGTAAAGAGTTTAAGACTCTTGAGATCTGAGATAGGGGTTCTGAAGGTTGAGGTTTTGAGAGTTCAAGACTTCTGAGGTTCTGGGATAGGAGTTCCAAAGGTTCTGAAAATAGGGGCTCCTATTGAATAGCAGGGATTGATGGTTTAAGAACAAAGTATCCCTGCTGGAGGGGTTCATAGGATTCAATGGTTCCCTAGCATGTTGTAGGGGTTCAAAGGTTTCTGAGGGGGACCTTCCTATGAGTAGAGGGAGGTTCTAAGGGCAAGGGTGGTTGAGCACACTAGATTGAGTAGATCTAAGCTGAAGGATACAGGCAAGTATACTACAGCTTATATAAGATTGACAGAGAGCTGAGTCAGGTCAGCTAGAAAAGGGGATTGGCCCTAAGGGGTTTTGGAATAGGGAATGGGTGTCACGTGCCATTCCTCCGACCTACTCCGCACCTCCGAGACCCAACTACAGTGCCCTCGTGCACTCGATACCCCGTCCATAGATCTCCGTCTCTCCATTTCACTCCATCACTCCATTCTCCATTTATAGTTTACATTCTATCTCGTCATGTATTGCCTCCGTCCTAGTTACCTCTGACCCTGCATGTACATTTCTCCATTGACCCTTCTCCGTTCTCTGTCAACCCTTGTCCATTCTCCGTCTCCGACCCTTACTCCAACCCTTCTGACTCTGGACTTATTGAATATCGACTAAGACTTCCCTGGCACTCCTCTCTTGTCTCACTCCACTTCAAGTTCCCCCTTCAACCCACTATGTCCTCTTCGTCCTCCGAAATCTGGGACCCCCAACAAGGACAGTAAGGGCACAGTGCTCTGCTCCGAGTCACTGAAGCCGAAGTCCCGAACCCCTTGCGCAACTCCGGAGTTGTATCCGGAGTTGACTGGAGTTGTCACTGGAAATCCTGCATAGCCTTAACAATGGGAGAGGAATGGGATGCCTGAAGAGAGTGGAGCAGAGTTCCTAGGAACTGTTTGGAAGGGATAAAGGAGCACCATAATATAGAAGAGGGCAGACAATGGAAGTGGAAGGACATCATTGACCATGATCCTTGACTGCAGCACAGTGAGTATGCTGCGGATCTAGGGTTACTGGTTCTGACATCAGATTTCTTAAAAAGGAAAGTCTTGGAAGTGAAAATTTTTGTCATATCCTGATCCACAAGTCTGATCTCCGACGTAACTCCGGACATAACTCCGTGGGTTTCGACTGACATTTCGTTAAGTATGCAATTCCGACTCTCGGACTTGTACTCCGCTTCTCCATTCTCTGTTCCTATATACGATTCACCCTGTATTTGATTTAGACCCTAGTTACCTTTGTCCCTGCGACTCGCTTGAGTGTGCAACCCTTCATTCCGCCGTTCCGTTACTTAGGTCCATTCTCTGACTCCGTTGACCCTTCTGAACCTTACCGTCCCGTTTGTGTTACGACCTCCTCCGTTCTTGTCCTATAGACTCTGAGTTCTACTCCATATATAAACCCGCATGTATTCGTCATAACTCTTCAGTTCAAATATCAACTTAGATTCAACTCCTCTTCTGACCTCCGACTCGAGCTTCGCTTGTCCACTCCGACTCGACTTCATTGCCAGTCAATGTTTAAGTCCGAACCTCTGTTCCTCCGAAATCCGGACCACCTCCGAGACCCAGGCAAGGGTGCAGCGCTCCACTTCAAGTCGCTGAAGCCAAGGTCCTACTTGCGTGCATAACTCTGGAGTCACCGGAGTTGACCAGAGTTGACCCGGTCTTAACAGTATATTCGAACTGCACCTTGTCTGACGTCTTAACCATGGCTACTCACGTTACCAGATCCTGTGCCTGCGCTACTGGCGCCGGCAATCTGCCCTCATCTCCTCGTTTCAACCCTCTGTCCACTTACGGAAGCAGCCGATGAAGGCCTGACCTCGTCAGCCAATTCCACAGCTTCTCCACACAATGCACTCTTGCTCCGTCTGCATCCACTTCTCAACTCCTGCCTCTGTCCCCAACTCCGGGGGCACACATTGAGGAATTTGAAGAAGAAGACCCCGGGTCGTCCCATCACTCCTCGTTCCAAACTCCGTTCAATGACCCCCAAGTTCCGTTTCCTCCAGGAGATGACGAACCCTCTAACCACGATCCTGGTGAGCCAGGAGATGACCCCGACAACGGCTTCGGATTCTTCGGAAATGACCTGTCTGATGACGACCCCACACCCCCAACAACTCCAACCCCTTTTCCTCCCACTCCGAGAACGAGCAGATCCCCCGAGATACGCTCGCCCAGCTGGCTAGCGCCATCAGCCAGCTCGCTCGTTCCTCCTCTCATCGTCTGACCTCTGAATCCTCGCTACGCACCAAGGTCTGAGAACTGGATCAGTTTGACGGGACGGATCCCCACAAACTCCGAGTGTTCTTGGTCCAGTGCGAACTCAACTTCCAAGATTGTCCTAAGGCCTTTGCCACGGACCGCGCCAAAGTTACCTTTGTGCAGTCCTACCTTAAAGGTATGGCCCTGGAATGGTTCAAACCAGACCTCCTCCAGATGGAAGATCCCGTACTCCATCCGATCTGGATGGACGATTTCAAGGAGTTTGTCTTAGAGCTCCAGACCAATTTTGGTCTGCATGACCCAGTCGGAGATGTGGAACACTAGCTGGATCACCTCAGCATGAAGGACGGCCAGCGCATCAACAAATACATCATCGAGTTCAACCGCATCGCGTCCCAAGTCCGAGGTTACAGAGAAGGAGCTCTCCGTCACCACTTCTACAATGGACTCTCTGACCGCATCAAAGACGAGGTCTCCCGAGTTGGGAAACCCACCACCCTCGTCGAACTCCGACAACTTGCCCAGGCCATCAATGCGCGCTATTGGGAACACAAGTTGGAGATGTCCCAACAAGTGAAGCCTTCCACCAACCCGTCCTCGTCCAAATCCGCATCCGACAAAAACTCTGCATTCCACTCCGCACATCACTCCGGCAATCATTCTGGTGGCTCCAAGGATTCGAAAGAGTCCAAGGGCAAAGCCACCACTTTCTCCTCCACACCAAAGTCTGCAGATCTCACTCCAAAGCTTGGAAAGGACGGCAAACTCACTGCTGCCGAGCGCAAGCATCGCTTCGACAATAAGCTTTGCATGTTCTGTGGTCAAGCCGGCCATATGGCCAAGGATTGCCCGAAGTCTACCTCCTGTGCCTCCAAAGCCTGTGCGACTAAAACCGCTGCTCCGGAATCTAAATTGGAGGTCTCCATGGAGACAAAAAAATAGTCCACGACCTCTCAGACTCCGCACAGACTGAAGGTTGCGTTGACTCCACCCGTGCACTCATCCCTTATGCCATCCGTCTCTCTAGTTTCTTATGATATACCTTCTTTCCTCGCGTTGATCGACTCCGGCTCCTCCGATTGTTTCATAGATACCGCTTTCGTGAATAAAAATAACCTTTCAACGTACTCCGTTTCCCCGATCCTTCTCTGACTCTTCGATAGAACATCAAACTTGACTATCACTCAAGCCCTCGACCTCTCCGTCCAATTCCTGACCGGTGATATCACTCCGATGACGTTTTATGTCACCCTGCTGGATGGTTCTTGCTCACTTGTTCTAGGACATAACTAGCTCACCCGCTACAATCCGTTGATTGATTGGGTTTTGAGTAGTGTCGCGTTTCAATCACCTGAGTACCCCATGCCAGCCCCTCCGAGCTCATCTCCGCAACCCCAGGACTCACCTCCTCAGGTTGACCCCACACCATCCGATTCACTGCGTTTCTCTGACCGCAAGGCTCCGCCTATCGCAATTATTAGCACTCCCACTTTCGCTCTGGTGTGCCGCCTAGACAGCTCCATGCAGTTCAGCCTGCAACTCTGCCCCCAGGAGAGCAACCTCTGATCTGCTTCTACCTCTTCCGATGCCCCTGAGCAAATCAACCTCTCCGGAGTTCCTCTGGAATACCATGATTTCATGGATGTGTTCAGTAAGAGCAAGGCATCCAAGCTTGCTCCGCACTGAGAACACGATCTGAAGATCGATTTGGAAGAAGGAGCCTTCCTCCCTTGGACACAACTTATTCTCCTTCCGCCTCCGAGCTTGAGTCTCTCTGCGCGTTCCTCAATGAGCACCTCTCCTACAGATTTATCTGTCTGTCTTCCTCTGCTCATGCCGCTCCGGTACTCTTTGTCCGCAAAAAGGATGGTTGACTCTGCTTTTGCATTGACTTCCGAGACCTTAACAAAATCACGAAGAAAGACCGCTACCCGCTCCCCCGCATCAACGACCTCCTGGATGCCCCTAGCTGCGCCAAAATCTATACAAAGATCGACCTCCGACATGCGTACCACTTGGTCCGCATCGTGGAGGGCGACGAATGGAAAACATCCTTCTGCACGCGCTACAGCTCCTATGAATGGCTTGTCATGCTGTTCGGTCTCATGAACGCCCCTGCGGCTTTCTAGCAGTTCGTAAATACCATCTTCGCTGATCTCCTCAATGTCTGCGTCATTGTCTACCTAGACGACATCCTTATCTACTCCGAAGATAAGTCCACGCACCGAGAGCACATCCATGAGGTTCTCCGACGACTCTGGAAACACAGTTTATACGCCAAGCCCGAGAAATGCGAGTTTCATACTGACTCTACGGAATACCTCGGCTATTTCCTCTCTCCCGCCGGACTTACCATGTCTGAGGAAAAAGTCAAAGCTATCTGAGAATGGCCCAAGCCCCATAAGGTCAAGGACATTCAGTCCTTCCTTGGCTTCACTAATTTCTACCGTCGTTTTATCCACAACTACTCCGATATCATCATTCCGCTGACCCGCCTCACCTACAAGGGTGCTCCATGGAACTTCTCTGATGACTGTCGCTCCGCCTTCCAGCACCTCAAGGACGCTTTTACCTCCGCTCCGATCCTGACTCACTGGGTCCCTGATGCTCCACTCATTATAGAAACTGACGCCTCCGACTACGCCGTTGCTGGAATTCTCTCCATCTGGTGCTCCGATGGCGAGGTCCGCCCGGTCACTTTCTATTCCCACACCCTCCACTCTCACGAGCTCAACTACAACACCCATGATAAGGAACTCCTCGCTGTCCACGAGTCCTTCCAGACCTGGTGGCATTACCTTGAGGGCTCCGCGACTCCGATCAACGTCGTCACAGACCATAAGAACCTGGAGTATTTTACTTCTACTTGCCTCCTTTCCTGTCAGCAAGCCCGCTGGTCGGAATTCCTCTGCCAGTTCAATCTCGTTCTCTGATTCTGCCCCGGATGCCTTGGCGGTAAGCCCGATGCCCTAACTCGACAATGGGACGTCTATCCCAAAGAGGGGGATAGGGACTATGCTCGCGTCAATCCACACAACCTCCGACCAGTCTTCACCCAGGAACAGCTCGCGTCCTCCCTACGAGCTACCTGCCTCGCCGATCCCGTTCTCCGTGCAAGCACCATGTTTGATGTAGAATCCCTCTATAACAACATCCTTTCTGCACTCCCCTCCGATCCTATCGCCTGCACACACATGTCCGACTCTGAACCCTCCGACTCTCGCTGGTCCATCAACTCCAATGGCTTCCTCCGACTAGATGATCGCATCTACGTCCCCGATACCAATGACCTCCACCTCCGAGTGATCTGCTATAAACACGATCACCCGCTATCTGGACACTTCAGACAAAATTGCACACTGGAACTCATTCGCCGTGAATACACCTGGCCCAGAGTCCGAGCACTCGTAAAAGAGTATGTCTCCTCCTGCACAGTGTGCTCACGCACAAAGGTTCCTAGGCACAAGCCATACGGACTCCTGAAACAATTTCCGATCCCCGAGAGACTGTGGAACTCCATCTCTATGGACTTCATTGAACAGCTTCCCCTGTCCTCCGACTACACTGCAATCCTCGTCGTCGTAGACCGACTATCAAAACAATGCATCTTCATCCCCACCGACGACAAGATTACATCTCCGGAGCTAGCTAAGTTGTTCCTCCTCCACATCTTCTCCAAGCACGGAGTCCCTTCCCACATCACTTCCGATAGAGGTGTCGAGTTCGTCTCGCACTTCTTCCGCTCCCTTGGAAAAGCCCTCGATATCCGCCTCCACTTTACCTCCGGTTATCATCCCGAAGGTGACGGACAAACGGAGCGGATGAATCAAACTCTAGAACAGTACCTCCGGATCTACTGCAATTATCAACAGGACAATTGGTCCGAACTCCTGCCCCTTGCGGAGTTCGTGTACAACAATGCTCCAAATGCTATGACCGGTGTGTCTCCGTTCTTCGCTAACAAGGGCTATCATCCCAACATCTCTGTACACCCCGAGAGAGACCTCACCTCCGCACGCGCTCGCGACTACTCCGTAGATCTCGAGTCGCTCCACCAATTCCTCCGTGAAGAAATGGCCCATGCCCAAGAACGATACCAAGGCCCTGCGGACGCCAAGCGAACTCCGGCACCGGACTTCAAGGTCGGTGATCGAGTATTCGTGAAGGCTAAGTATTTCCGCTCCACCCGACCTTCCAAAAAGCTCTCCGAGAAAAACCTCAGACCATACGAAGTCATCGCTCAGGCAGGTACCCACTCCTTCACGCTCCGACTCCCCAACAATATGAAATCCGTCCACCCCGTCTTCCATGTCTCCCAATTGGAACCTTCTGTTCCGAACACAATTCCGAACCGTGAACAACCTCCGCCACCTCCGATCGAAGTCAATGGCGAACCCGAGTACGAAATCACGGAGATCCTTGACTCGAAGATCGACCGTCGACGACGGAGTTGTCAACTCCTTTACTTGGTCCGATGGTCAGGATACAAAGGCACGGACGAAGAAACCTCTTGGTTGCTGGCTACTGAACTCGGCCATGCTTCCAAGCTTGTCTCCGACTTCCACCTCCAATATCCGTTGAAACCCAGTCCTCATTGCACTTAAGAGAAAAAGGGAAAAGGATTTTTTTATTGTTAACAAAACACTTCTACTCTACCACCTCTACTACTTGCTCCTCCGACTCTTCCATCTCCACGTCACCCTCCACATCCCTCTCCGACGCCCCCACCGCTTCCTCCTCCAACTCCGTCACCTCTTGCTCATCAACGGTTGCGTCGATGTCCGAATCGTCCGTTGATGATTCTTCCCACTCCGATTCCGCCTCCACCTCCGCACTGCCCCGGGCCTGCGCCTCCAGCTGCAACAGCTGCAGTACCGCCGTCGTGATCTGCGCCATCTGCACCGAGTTGGCGCTAAGGGCGATTGCAACTTGGTGCATCGCCCTCGCGGCCTTCTCGAGTGCCTTGGCGGCCTCCGACTCGCCACCTACGCCTGCTCCGCTTCCCTCCGACCTCTCCTCGGTTCTGGCCTTCTTCTTCAGCCGCTCCGACTCGTCCTTGCCCTCGTTCCCCGACTCCTCGTCCTCTGCCACCACCTCCAACTTCCGCTGCCTCCTCTTCCGAGCTGGTGCCTCTCCAGGCCACTCACAACGCTGCAGGGCCACTTGACAGCCCATGCACGCGCTGGCCTTGCTGCCTGTGCTGGGTTGGCACTCCATCCACTTCCGCGCGCATCGCACGCACGCGGGCCCCTTCCCCTTACTACCACTTCCGCTGGCCTCCTGTTGTTGGCGGATCTCCTCTGCCTGCCTCCATCAGCGTACTCTGGTGGTGGCTGCGTGGACCACTCACCTTCTTTCGGGCCTGCTCCTCGGCCTTTCGTTGCTCCTCTGCGACTCTCCTCCTCTCGATCTCCGCCGCCCTCCG
Source organism: Royoungia palumana (assembly GCA_038089855.1). NCBI lineage: Eukaryota > Fungi > Basidiomycota > Agaricomycetes > Boletales > Boletaceae > Royoungia > Royoungia palumana. Next base: position 12,557 of record JBBPLQ010000669.1, read on the forward strand.
CTGCTCCTTAGCCACCAGCCTCCTCTCTGCCTCCTCTATCTGGTGCCGTTCTACCTCCTCTGCCCGCTTGCACTCCTCCTCCTTGCGCACCTTGGCTCGCCTTCTCCACTCCGTCACCTTCGCGTTGAACAGGGCGTCGTTGTCCTTGTCCCGCTTGGCGAGACGGTTGTCGCTCCACGTCTGGATGTCAGGGTAGGTGGACATGATAAAATTAAGAGGTAAGGAACAAAGGAGCATACCACTGCAGCTTTTATAGACGAGCCCGGAATTTCAAACTCCGCATCATGTGACACCCAAGCAACTCTGCATTGTCTTCCTACGGTCTTGTGGCCTTCGTGGGCTCAGGCCTAAGAAGGGGATACTGTCATATCCCGATCCGCAAGTCCGATCTCCGACGTAACTCCAGACGTAACTCCGTGGGTTTCGACTGACATTTCGTTAAGTATGCGATTCCGACTCTCGGACTTGTACTCCGCTTCTCCATTCTCCATTCCTATATACGATTCACCCTGTATTTGATTTAGACCCTAGTTACCTTCGTCCCTGCGACTCGCTTGAGTGCGCAACCCTTCATTCCGCTGTTCCGTTACTTAGGTCCATTCTCCGACTCCATTGACCCTTCTGAACCTTACCGTCCCGTTCGTGTTACGACCTCCTCCGTTCTCGTCCTATAGACTCCGAGTCCTACTCCGTATATAAACCCGCATGTATTCATCGTAACTCTTCAGTTCGAATATCAACTTAGATTCAACTCCTCTTCTGACCTCCGACTCGAGCTTTGCTCATCCACTCCGACTCGACTTCATTGCCAGTCAACGTTTAAGTCCAAACCTCTGTTCCTCCGAAATCTGGACCACCTCCGAGACCCAGGCAAGGGCGCAGCGCTCCACTCCGAGTCACTGAAGCCAAGGTCCTACACACACACATAACTCCGGAGTCACCAGAGTTGACCGGAGTTGACCCGGTCTTAACAGAAGTACAGGGGACAGTTGAAACAACCTTGAAAGCCGAGACTGTTAAAGTGGAGGTGAAGGTAAGAGTTGTTGTCTGGCTAGTGTGAGAGGGAGAAGATCAAGAGAACTTTACTGGAGTTCTCTGATGTTGGATTCGATATATATACTAGATACATGATGTTTGTACATATTTGGTTTATTCTAGAGAGTTCCATAATATAAGCGTATGTGATTGGTTAGTACATGTGGTGCCATCAAGGCTGTGCGTAAGTGTTTTTATGATTGGATGATAAGGGTGATGTCATAGATAAGGGCTGTGCTTGGCTATGCAAGTGTGGCAGCCAATAGGAAGTGATACCGAGCATAGGTTTGGCATGAGGCATGTGAGTCTAGGCATTGGGGAATGGAATGAGACATGTGTGTAGAGGAATGACGTATGAAGTTTGTTGAACATGGAGTTTGGGGAATAGGATGTCATGTGATTGATTAGATAATGAGGGGAAGATAGGGGTTATAGATAGGGGTTTGGGAGCGTCTGTAACAACAGTGAAGTTTGGAGGAGGTTCCTTGATAGTTTGGGGGTGTATGGGCTGGAATGGTGTGGGAATCTTGGCAGAGATAGAAGAAATGATGAATTCTGAGTAGTGTGTCTCCATTTTGGAGGACAATCTGTTTCCTACCATGGAAAACTCTGGAATCCCTGAGGAGAGTATTATATTTCAACAAGATAATGACCCCAAGTACACTTCTAAAAGAACACAGGAATGGCTGGAATCTCAAGGTATCAAGGTTCTTGACTGGCCAGCACAATCTCCAGACCTTAATCCAATTGAACATCTTTGGCAAATCCTCAAGAAGATGCTCAACAGCTATGCAACACCACCTAGAGGAGTTTGGGAACTTTGGGAAAGGATTGATGTGGAATGGGGCAAGATAGAGGTTGAGGAATGTCAAAGATTGATAGAAAGCATGCCTAGAAGACTGGAGGCAGTGATAAAAGCAAAGGGAGGACACACAAAGCACTAAAATTATGGAATAGTAATGTTGCTCAAATAAGTGTCTCAATGACATATCATTTTGAAATGGTTATATTACAATCCCATGGAAACCAAATTACATAACTAAGTGCCCATCTTTAGGGCAAGGATTCAGGCTGTTGATGACCCTGCAAGAGTTAGAGCTAATATGTTTTGGTTCTTCTGAGAATATCATATCTTTCCAAAATGACCCAACATTGGGACACTTATTTGAGCCACTGTACTACTGGTACATGTTTGTATCTATTTGTGTTATTCTAGAGAATTCCATAAGTGAATGAATGTAATTGGCCAATGAAAGTGGAACGATGTACAGTGTCAGTAAGCATATGATGTCATAGATAAGAGAGAAAATGGCCATTGGTTAGAATGTCATGGAATATTCTATAGGGCTGTGCTTGGTTATGCAAGTGTGGCAGCCAATAGGATTATGATCCAAGCATAGGTTTGGCATAAGGCATATCACGAGGTGTGGTGTTCTAGGTTGAACACATGAGAGTCTTGAGCAAAGTGTTGCTCAAGGTTGAAAACATAGGGGTTAATTGACACATTTGTAACAGTATCCTTGATATCTTTATGTAGATGTACAAGAGAAAGAGCACAGACCAATGCCACAATACTTACAAACATATACTTTACTATATAGAGAGAGGAAAGCTCCCATAGTCACTTTCCTCAGTCAATCTACTATCATTCCTTTGACTTACATCTCAGTAAATAAAATCTACTCTTACCTCAAGTGTCCATTCTAGTAAGTCTCCTACTAGAACTACCTGTGCTACTCTTCCTGTGATAGAGAGTACCTACACTATGGTGTAGACTTGGAGACAAAGAACTACCAAGTTCTTTGTATAGATAAGGCACTGCCTTGTGATGTATCAAATGGAAGAGAAGTGCATAGCCATAGAATGGAAGTTAATGAGTGTGGATCATATCCAACTGGTGGATTTATTATACAGCTGTGCAGATGTGGCAGCCAATAGGAGGAGTTAGAACTGAGCATAGGTTTGGCATGAGACATATGTGAGAGGCTGTGTCCTCTAAGGACAAGTGTAAGGGAACAACATAGTGTGAGGCTGGGTTGAATGTCTTGTCAAAAGACTTGCATGGTTTATTAGGAATGGAAAGTGCAGGAAATGGGATTAGGTTTGAGGTGTTTGTAATACATAGTGGGTGATTGGGCTAAATGTCCTGTCAAAGGACTTGCTTGGTTCACTAGGAACAAAGACTTTGGAAAGTGTAGGAAATGGGATATTTGAGGAGGCATTTGTAACACTCAGAACACCTGTTCCAAAAAAGTGATTAAAGGAAAAGAATCATAATAATCTGGACCTTTTCTCAGCAGTTTATTCTCATTTGTAGATCATTTGATTGGACTCATGGGTGGTAGTGGTGGTATGTCTGGGACTCCTCTGGTATGTTTTCACCATTCATTGAGATGTGCCAGCAACTTTCTTTGTCTGCTGTCCCTGGTTGCCCTCAAACTGAGACAACTCTCGAAATCGAGTGTTGTATAGTAAAAAGGTAGAAGAGTCTTTGCTTAGAGCAGATGATTTGAGAGGAAATGACAAGTTGATTAAACTGGGGAAGTACGCTACTGACATGAGGTTTATATACTTGTAAAGACTGTATATGTATGTTTGTACTATTCTAGAATGTTCCGTCA
>JBBPLQ010000670.1:0-16196 GCA_038089855.1 Royoungia palumana
TTCATGACACGACAAGACCTTACGCGTAGACAAGCGCGTGGGGCTCAATATCTATCTAGGTTTAACTTCACCTGACATCATAAACCAGGAACATCCATGGGAAAAGCGGATGCACTCTCTAGAAGAGAAGATCATGCCGAAGGGATAGAAGGAGATAATAAAGGAATCACGATCATCCCCGAAACACAGATCTGCCCAATTGAGGTACAGATAAAGGATCTCGGAGACCAATTCTATGACAAACTCCAACACAAACAAATGAAAATCCCACAAAAGGCAATGCATGCACTCCAACAACGTGGATATGAAATAAAAGAAAAATTACTAAGAAAATAAAATAAAATATATGTACCAGAATCACTCAGAACAGAAGTGATAACCATGCATCACGATACACCAGTTGCAGGACATCCCGGTTACAAAAAGATGCAAGAACTTCTCACATGTCACTTCATATGGCCAGAAATGGCAAAACACATAAAGCAATATGTAGAAAAATGTGAAAGATGTGCACGGTTCAAAACGGGTAATCAACCCCCAGCGGGTAAACTTCAACCCTTAGAAGTACCAAATGCACCCTGGGAAGACATCTCGACAGACTTCATCACTGACCTTCCCCTTTCACAAAATTATGATTCTATTCTCACAGTCGTGGATCGCTTCTCCAAAGAAGTAGAATTCATCCTCACGACAAAAACATGCAACTCTCTCGAATTGGCTAGATTGTATCTGGCTCACATCTGGAAGCATCATACTTCCAAAAACAATCATTTCAGACCGCGGACCACAGTTCACATCACAACTTATGAAAGATATATGCAATAACTTGGGAATCAAACCCAAATTAAGCACGGCTCATCATCCGCAAACAGACGGACAAACAGAGCGTATGAATAGAGAAGTACAACAATTCCTTCACTTGTTCTGTGCAGAAAATCAAACCAAATGGGCAAACTGGCTTCCCATTGCACAGTTCAGCTATAACTCAAAAAGGGAATTGAGCACAAAACACGCTCCCTTCTCCATCACACATTCATATTTACCAAGAATGGGCATAGAACCCAGAACCACTCGAGCACCCGCTGCCGAGGCATTCATTACAAATATGAACGACATTCTTTCTTCTGTGAAGGAAAACATCCTGCAGGCACAGGAACATATGAAATCCAATGCCAACAAACACCATTCTATCGCACCGGAATACAAACCTGGCGATAAAGTGTGGCTTGCCACGGACAACTTAAACATCGCTAACCAGACGCGGAAACTAACGGATAAATATATCAGCCCTTATGAAATAATATCTATGAAAGGACCCAATGCGGTAGAATTAAAACTTCCTAGAAGCATCAAAATCTACCCTGTCGTAAACATCTCACAGGTAAAACCTTACAAGGAATGCCTTGATGGCCAACCTTCTCATAAACCCGGACCAGTTCTAGTAACCGAAAACAGAGATAGCAAATATGAGGTCGACTACATCGTCGATTCTAGAATGAAGGGTAGATCCCTTCAATACCTCGTACACTGGGCAGGATATGATGAAACAGAGTGCACATGAGAACCAGCAAAGAATCTAACAAATGTGCTGGACGCAATTAAAGATTTCCACAACGCCCATCCCTCCACCCCTAGAAAAATAAACTTAATGGAAGATTTCACTGCTATGTTCCAACCTATGCCACTATCTTTAATGGAAATAGAGGATTCGGGAGTCAATCTCCTAGAACATTCTGTATCGGATCATCTGGAATCTGATCAACAGAAGGGGGGTAGTGTTACAAACACCTCTAACCTCATCCCATTTCCTACACTTTTCATTCCTAGTGAACCTCACAAGTCTTTTGACAAGACATTCAACCCAACAACACACTATGTCGTTCCCTTGCATTCATCCCTAGAGGACACAGCCTCATAAGCCTCATGCCAAACCTATGCTCAGTTCTCATCCCTATTGGCTGCCATATCAACACAGCCATATTATAAACCCACCAATCGGATATGCTCCATATATTAAACTTCTCTTCCATTTGATATGCCACAAGGCAGTGCCTTATCTATGACACCATTCCTTATCATTCAATGACAATTAGATACTGGTTATCGTACCACCTTCCTTTCTACTGTACTATCGTAAATACGACCACATACAGTGGACACTATATAAACCCCATGTAGTAGCATACAATCCCCAGTTTAATCAACTTGATCTTTCCCTCACAAACACCTTCTAAGCTCAAAGCCTAGTCAGCTAATAGTTGACCACTATACAATCTCTCTTTCTTTGAGGTTGCTTCACCAACATCCAAGCGTCCACCACGTGAACCGTATACATCGGCAACTATAGCTGCAATACGGGCACAATTAGACTTGGACACCTCACTCCATGTGGTAGTATTCGCCTGTCTCACCACCACCTTTTTCACGGCCATGCGCACAGGAGAATTCACAGTTCCCACCCTCAAAACTTTCGACCCAACCAAACACATTTCACGCACCAATGTATCCATGCAACAGGACCGCCAAGGCCTCCAAATGACTTGCTTTGCGCTGCCATGGACAAAAAAGTCACCCACAGGCGAGGAAGTCAGCTGGGTGAAACAGGAAGGAACGCATGATCTGGAAGAAGCACTTAACAACCACTTCCGCGTGAATGACCCACCAAACTCCACCGCACTTTTCACATATCATTATCGCTCTTCCCATATCCCCCTCACTCGTGCCAAATTCCTGAAAGTACTCAACAGCGCCATCAGAGCAGCAGATCTCCCCTCCCTAAGTGGTCATGGGATACGGATTAGCGCCACTCTAGAATATCTTTTATGGAAAATCCCCTTCGAGGTCGTGAAGGTAAAGGGCCAATGGGCAGGAGATTCTTTCCTCATTTATTTGTGCAAGCATGTGCAGATCCTCACACCATACATGCAAGCCAACCCAGAGTTACACACCACTTTCCTTCAACACACCATCCTGCCCATCTGCAGAAGAAATTGAGCACAGGTAGCACCCAAGCACCTCCTACCAACTGGGTACGCATCATCTGCTGCATGCATCAGTGCTTCGACACTGATTGGCTGGGGAAGCAGCTCCTTTGCTAGCCCATTGGTGCCCTCCGGGCTGAAGCGCTACATGCTTGCCCGTCCTCTTGTCTTTCATTCACATAGGTAGCATTGCTGTGTACATACACTCTTTACAAGATGGCTTCCCCTCTGTGGTTTCGCCAGAGCAGAGCGCCATCCAAAGATATAAGTCTATGTGTGAGAAAGGGACAGGCTTGCTTCTCTCCTTGTTGTCCTTCCTCCATACCTCGCATAGTCATACTCTGTTGATAGCACTAGTCCTTGATACATTCTTTTTGCATTCACACTCCCTTCTGTCATTTCCACTTTCCATGCAATCTCAACATCTGCAAAAATGGAAATCGGCTGTAGTACCGGCCAAATTATATAGCCAATGTCATACATTGTAGTACATAGCTGAATTACATAGCTGATGTTGCACGCTGTCATCAGACTTCCATTCTGATTTACTACAGCATTCTACATAGCTATCCAATTTACTACCACATGCTTGGTACCCAATCTGTGTACATTAAGCGCGATCAAGTACAGTAGAGATTTCCATTTGGCACATACATATGGTGCTTACTGCCCGCTCCCCCACACTTCTGCCACCAAAATTGTCATCCCCCCACATTGTTGGCAAAGGGGAAGTTGATTAAAAATGATTCCTGTATCGATCAAAAATACTATAGTCAATGTACCTGTTTAGATAAAAATCATCGGCCTCCATCATCACATGGCCTTGAATCCAACAAGGATCAACAGCACCACTTGGGAATCTTGGGATAAGATGACAGGGTTGAACAAGGTGGTGGACAGGGATGATTGCAGCATTCGGACGATGTTGCCGAGTTGAGCAGGTGACACGAAACATACCAACACTCTGATCAAAGTAATTCAGTGTCTTGAACCAGTGAACATATGCTAAGGGATGGGGATAACTGCCGAGGTGTGGTGGAAGCTTGAAGATGACACGGATTTCGGCCACACAGAGTCCTAAAAGCATATTTAGTGGGCTTCAACATAGGTCATGATTGAAGGGACTTACTATGGAATCCACTACAGTATTGTGATTCTTCATCCGAGTCAAAGCGAGTAAGAACTGTGTCAAACTGTGCGGATGTTGGGGGCTTGTGAGGGCCGTTATTGCATTGTGGATGTGAGCGTATCCTTGCAGTTGGTTTCTTAAGCACCATGTGCTCGTGAGGTGGTAGTCGAATTACTATATTGTTGAAGCAATCAAAGTGATTGTTGACATTCGGCTGGAAGTATTGACATCCATTTGTCAAGGTGCCGAGGAAATCCTGGAGCGCAGGAATGAAGTGGACTGCTCCATGATATTGTTCCAGGTACTGCACCGTCTTTCCTGGAAAACGAGGCCATTGTGAGATATGATAGGATAATCCAATGGGAAAGGACTTGGTAGCGGTAACATTCTTGACCAGATCATCACTCTCATCTGAGTCATCAGTTGACTGCACTCCGGGATGTGGGTTACCATTGGCATTACGCCAAGCAAGATGTGATTCAAACCAGATGATGGCTTCCTGGCATTGAAGCCATCTTGTCATCTGGATTAGATAGTCTCTGCGATTGCTGGCGGAATATGCTTTCTTTGCGAAGTCGATATGTAGCCGCTCTGATGTCTCTGTATTGAGACCATTGAGGCTACCTAAAGCCTTGATGGTCTCTACATAATGAAGCAATGAGTGGATCTTCGGAATATTGAAGTGTTTGCGGCATCCAAGTTCAATGAAAACATCCTTGACCACATGGAAACCATCGAGAGCCTGTTGCCAGGCAGCCAATGTGTAATCTGTATGTGATTGGTATTGGGCGAGGTAGATAAAATCAAGTAAACAGCCATCTGCTTTGATGACGTCCAGGTGGAGTGAAACACTGTTACGATCATGATTCTTACGTTCACTCTTCACGATTCTTTTCATCTTTATTTAAACTTAGCTAACGGACTTAACTGATTAGATATCAGTGATCTACGATATGGGATCTCTACAGATCTAACGGATCCTTTCCATCTTCTCCCGATCGATCTTCCATTCTTATCATGGCAGATCTCGATACAGATCTTCTCGCCACATGCAATGCGGTACACTTCTCTTTCATTACCGCTTGCTTCCCTTCCATTTCACCACAGCCTTATGCCTCATTGTACTACTATACTTATCGGCCAATAGCGTTTCCCTCTCATCGCTTACATACGCTTGGTCCATGCACTGATGGCTGTGTTCCTACTTAGTATATATATGACTGTAGATACTCGATGTATTCTCCAGTCTTGAAATTAGTGATTTTACCTCCTCATCCTTGCCCAAGAGAACTCATCGTTCCTTGTGTCGTCTTCGCCCAAGACTGCAAACCTCCGCCTCGCGAGTTTCCTCTCCATCATCTCCTTGTCCAACCCTTGGGTTAATCCTGCCGGTTTCAAACACCGACTAGAGCAGCAAGAAAGACTCGCTGGAGCTGTTTGTGATCAGCGCCCGTCCATTGTTTAACGTTAGAAATTCCTTCCTTGAAATGGCGCAGTCCCGGAAACGCAGGCATGGCATGAAAACGAGCGTTGAAGTTTCGTTTGCCTGCAAGTGCGGTACACCATTTTTTGAAGTGGTCCTTGAAGATGCCTTGGTGTAACTGATGGAGAATGTCGGACAAAATGGCGGTGAAGATATCAGTATGCAGAAGATCAGCCCAGAATGGCAAGAAGATGGGTCGAAGACCTTGAGCAACGAAGTCTGGTGGGTATTGGCCAGCAGCTTGTGTGTGGAGTACGCATGTTGTTTGTGTGTGATTGCATGATGGAAACAGCTGGTTGGTGCCTCTTTCCTTCGATCCAACCAAGCATTTCGGACAGCGGTTCTCAGTGCAGCATGCAACAAGGCACTGTTCAGGGTGATCTCCAATGTAGGCAGCCAGGATAGGGAAGATCCTCCGAATCTGCCCATCAGTGCAGACCATCTCCACTCCATCTCAACCAGCGTCTACCAGCGGATGAAGCATTCGTCTCATACAATAGTGGAAGAGGCAGTATCAAGCAATGGAGTTGTCGTCCAGTGATTCAAGTTTGGATACAGGCAAGTATCCCAGGAGAATGGATGCATGGCGACCTGGCTGATGGTACACTTCCTTTGATAGGTTTCCAATACTCAAATACACTGGCCATGCATTCTTGTCCCCTTTGAAATGTGACAACTCGGTCTTGTCAGATGCAAGAATTACAGGTGTGACCATAGCATCCAGGGGTAAGCGACGCTGAATTATTCATCAGGCAAACAGACAGCATTTTGTACTCGCATACTTACTTGCATCTCCCACCACCAATCACCCATCCACATTTCATCGTACCGTCGAGTACTTCCATGTCGATCCATATATACTTTCTCAGGTGCATATGGAATTCCCCCATGAAATGCTGGATTTCCAATTAGCTCTCAAATACAGGCCACCGGATCGCACAGCCAAAGTTCCATCTCTTCTCTGTCTGGGGTCTCATCTTCACCATTACTTTCAATACCCTCAAGATCTCTGTGGGCGCACACCAGGTCGCACTTCCGGAAAAGGATGGTACAGGACTACCGTTACCTAAACGAACACACAGTCAAAAATAATTATCCACTCCCTCTCATTTCACAGCTTGTTGACAAGCTGAAACATGCCAAGCTATTTATGAAAATGGATCTCAGATGGGGATACAACAACGTCCACATCAAAGAAGGCGACGAATGGAAAGCTGCCTTCATCTGCTTTAGAGGATCCTATGAACCAGTTGTCATGTACTTTGGACTCTGCAACTCCCCTGCGACATTCCAACAGATGATGAATGACATATTCGCAGACATGGATGGAGTAGTAGTGGTCTACATCGACGACCTTATGATCTTCACCTCCTCGGACAACCAAGAAGAACATGACAAAATCATCATGGAAGTCCTATGGAGATTAAAAGAAAATGATCTATTTATAAAACCAGAAAAATGCTACTTCTTGGTCAAGAAGGTGGAATTCCTCAGAATGATAGTAGGAACCGATGGAATCTCCATGGACCAAGAAAAGACAAAAGCAATTATGAAATGGCTGTCACCAAAAACGGTCAAACACGTTCGTTTATTCCTTGGACTTGCCAACTTCTATCAGCGCTTTATCCAAGATTATGCCAAAATTGCACATCCCCTCCATGACCTAACAAAAAAGGAAATTACGTGGACATGGACAGAAAAAGAACAAACAGCATTTGATACGCTAAAACATGCTTTCACCACTGCCCCGATCCTCGCATACCCAGATAACAATTCTAAATATCGCCTGGAAAGTGATGCATTGGATTACATAATGGGCGCAGTCCTATCTATTCTAAAAGATAACAAATGGCATCCTGTTGCTTACAACTCGCACAGCATGTCACCAGAAGAATGAAATTACCCAATAGCTGACAAAGAAATGCTCTCAGTTATTCATTCCCTGGAATTATGGAGACATTATTTAAAAGGTGCAAGACACCAATTCGAAATATGGAACGATCATGAAAACCTAAAATGGTTCATGACAAGACAAGACCTAAATCGCAGACAAGCAAGATGGGCACAATATTTATCTAGGTTTAATTTCACCTGGCATCACAAACCAGGAACATCTATGGGAAAAGCCGACACACTCTCTAGAAGAGAAGATCATGCTGAGGGAATCAAATATGACAACAAACAAGTCACTGTCATCCCTGAAACACAGATCTGCCCAATTGAGGTTACATTAAAGGATCCAGGGAAACAATTCTTCAAAAAGCTCCAATATGAGCAAATGAGAATTCCTTCTAAAGCCATTGAAGCACTTCAAAAGCACGGTTATGAAATAAAAGACAAACTTCTACAAAAAGAAAACAAAATCCATGTACCAGAATCTCTTCACATGGAAGTAACAACCATGCATCATGACACACCAGTGGCAGGACACCCTGGTTACAATAAAACCTTACAACTTCTTATGCGCTACTACATTTGGCCAGAAATGGCTAAATTCGTCAAAACTTATGTTTCAAAATGTGATAGATGTGCTAGGTTCAAAACTGGAAATCAACCACCAGCTGGGAAACTACAACCCTTAGAAGTTCCTAATGCGCCATGGGAAGACATATCTGCTGACTTTATTACAGATCTTCCCACATCACATAAATATGACTCAATCCTCACCATTGTGGATCGCTTCTCAAAAGAAGTAGAATTCATCCCCACAACAAAAACATGCACTTCCCTTGAATTGGCAAGACTATACCTTGCACACGTTTGGAAGCATCATGGCCTTCCTAAAACAATTGTGTCAGACAGAGGTCTGCAATTTGCATCACAACTTATGAAAGATATTGAAACAACACCCAAATCAATAGGATGATGTATAGCGGTCTGATCAAGAGTGACTAGCTCTGAGGAGATTGTTTGGATGGAAGATACAAGTTGACTAAACTGAGGACTATTGAAGTACAGCTCAGGTATATATACTACTCTAAAGTGTTTGTACATATTTGTGTCCTGGTCTGTGTGCAACTGGTTTGACAGACTTTATACCATAAAAGGAAGTATCTAAAGTGACTGTGATTGGTTAATGAAAGTGGTGCCATGTAGGCTGTGTGAAAGTAATAATATGATTGGAGGAAAAGAATCATATGACATAATGCAGCTGTGTGATGTGGCAGCCAATAGGAATAGTTTCCGAGCATAGGTTTGGCATGAGGCGTAAGTCTAGAGCAAGTCTGGGTGAAAGGCGGGAGGAACAACATAGTGTTCTTGAGGGATGAAGACTTGTTGATAAGATAAGATGGGATTAGATGGCATAAAGACAGGGGTTGAGGATAGGAGTTTAGGAGCGTTCATAACAGATATTTCCAAAAACCTAGGAATAACTCTGAAACTGAGCACAGCTCACCACCCACAAACGGATGGACAAACAGAGTGTATGAACAGAGAAGTCCAACAATTCCTCCGTCTGTTCTGTGCAGAAAATCAATCAAATTGGAGCGAATGGCTACCAATTGCACAGTTCAGCTATAACTCAAAAAGGAATACCATGACAAAATTCTCCCCATTTTCAATTACCCACTCTTATGAACCACGTATGGGAATAGAACCTCAGGCATCTAAAACACCTAAAGCCAAGGAATTTATTAAAGACATGCAAACCATATTAAAAGAAACAAAAGAAAATATCCTGCAGGCACAGGAACATATGAAACACCAAGCCGATAAACATATGTAGATCAGAAGCACCACACTACAAACCCGGTGACAAAGTCTGGCTAGCAACAGACAATCTAAAAATCACAAACCGGTCTAGAAAGCTTTCTGACAAATACATCGGCCCATATGAAGTAATATCTATGAAAGGACCAAATGCAGTAGAGCTAAAACTCCCGAAATCAATCCAAATTCATCCAATTGTTAACATATCTCGCACCAAACCCTACTCTGAAAGACTAGAGGGACAACCTGTTACCAAACTGGGCCCAATAAAACTCACAGAGGACAGAGAGATAGAATATGAGGTTGACTATCTTGTTGACTCAAGACTCAAAGGTCGCACACTTGAATACCTCGTACACTGGAAAGGATATGATGAAACAGAGCGCACCTGGGAACCGGCTAAAAACTTATCCAATGCTCCAGAAGCAATACAAGACTTCCACCTAGCCCATCTCTCCACCCCTAGAAAACTGCGAATAACATATGAAAACTTTACATCTATGTTCAACCCAATCCCTATGTCTTCAACAGAAATGGAAGATATTGGCGTAAACTTTCTGGATCATGGTGATTCAGAGCCTCACCAACAGAAGGGGGGTAGTGTTACAAATGCCTCAAATCTCATACCATTTCCTATGACTAAGTCCATTCCTTTCCCTACACTTCACCAACCAAGTCAACCATATGTCGTTCCTCTACACCAATGCCTAGAGCGCACAGCTCCCAAAGCCTCATGTCAAACCTATTGTTACGAATGCTCCGAAACCCCTATCTTCAACCCCTGTCTTTATGCCATCTAACCCTATCTTATCTTATCAACAAGTCTTCATCCCTCAAGAACGCTATGTCATTCCTCCCACCTTTCATCCAGACTTGTTCTAGACTCTTTACACCTCATGCCAAACCTATGCTCAACTCATAATCCTATTGGCTGCCACATTTACACAGTCATATATATATTCCACCAATCGGATATGATCCTACATGCTTCTCAACTTCTCTTCCATTCCAAGGCAGTGCCTTATCTATGACATCATTCATTTCTCTTATCCTCCAATGACAATCAGATACTGAGTATCGTACCACTTTCCTTTCTAGTGTACTATCGTAAATACGACCACACACAGTGGACAGTATATATACCTTCATGTAGTAGCATACATTCTTCAGTTTAATTTACTTTGATCTCTTCCATTCAAACAATCCTCTCAGAGTTAGTCACTCTTGATTCGACTACTACACAATATCCTAATTGTTTGGGTGTTGTTTCACCTATGCAGGATTTAACCCATGATTGGCTGCCACACATCAAGGCACCGATTAAGATCTAACCCCATATGTATACATTAACCCTACACCCTATGGTTCCATTTCACCAAATGCATGTTATGCTTCTCAACTTCTCTTCCATATGATATGCCACAAGGCTATGACATCATTTCATTTTTACTTATCATCCAATCATATGCTTACCTTGACGGAACATTCTAGAATAGTACAAACATACATACACAGTCTTTACAAGTATATAAACCCCATGTCAGTAGCGTACTTCCTCAGTTTAATCAACTTGTATCTTCCTCTCCAAACATCTACTCTAAGCAATAAGCTTTTCTATTCTTTTTACTACACAACCACTCGATTTCAAGAGTTGTCTCATCATGTACATGTCGTGACCCTTCAACAAGATATATAAACCCCATTGACATTTACTTCAAGGTTGTCTCACTTTTTTTTCCCAACCTACCTGCTAATTCTTTGCGTCTACCACTTCTAAACAAGCTTTCCAACAGTCAAAATGCAGGGAGTTCTAGATGATAACCAATATCATGGATCAAACGAATCCATGCGTACTAGTTGAGCACATCGACTGAGTGAAAAAGTACAAGCTATGCTTGGTAAAAGTCACTTTCCCCTCTGAAAAATTTTGTATGTATCTGACTTCTGTTACAGATGAGCAGCAATAGGAGAAGCAGAAGCAAGAACAAGAGGCTAACTTGAAGGCCAAGCGACATGAGGTCACGATGCACAAGTGCAAGCAAGTTTGTGAAGCTGCGAAAACTGACCTGCGTGGGGTTGCAACTATGCAAGTACCAGAAGCGTTTACCATGGGCCCACCTGACCAGTTGACGGTTTGAATTGATAATACAGTGATGTCTCAATAACAATATATTGAAGTCTAACATTAAATGGTTTACTTTAGTTTAGTGCTAGACCCACTACAACACTGCCCAGCCAAAATGGCAATCCTCGCAGCATGCTTACACTGCCACTTGTCATGCAAAGGGGGAATATTCCACCTGTTACACACATAGTAAGTTTATTTGACGCTTGACCCACCAAACGGGTCAACATTTATACTAACTACCAATTTTAGGCAGCACAACCTGCGCGCATACTGTTACGATCACAATTATTACGTCCACCTTTCACGAATACTTTTCATCTTTTCTTTCATATTTAACTTAGCCAACAGACTTAACTGATTAGATATCAGATATCAATGATCTACGATATGGGATTTCCATGGATCTAACAGATCCTCTTCTACCTTCTCCCGATCGATCTTCCATTCTTATCGTGGCAGATCTTGCGATCAGATCTTCTAACCACATCCTCATGTTACAATCCAGATCTTCTCGCCACACACAACGCGGTACACTTCTCTTTCATTACCGCTTGCTTCCCTTCCATTTCACCACAGCCTTTGCCTCATTGTACTACTATACTTATCGGCCAATAGCGTTTCCCTCTCATCGCTTACATACGCTTGGTCCGTGCACTGATGGCTGTGCTCTCTAGTAGTACATGTATATATACGACTGTCGATACTCGATGTATTCTCCAGTCTTGAAATTAGTGATTCTATCCTCTCAACCCTTGCCCAGAGAAGCTCATCGCTTTCTGTGTCGTCTTCCAACAAGACTGCAAATCCTACGCCTTGCGAGTTATACCTCACCGACGTTCCATCTTCCAACCCTTGGATTATATCTGCCGGTTTCACATACACATCCTCACACCTACTACCCAGCCCGCACCACTTGGTATGGACACTAGCAATGTGGACACTGATACTGAAGCCACCAGTCCCGGGAATATTGCCATCAGTTGTCCTAAGGTATGACTCAGAACTTGAATGCAAATCCCTTCCCTGTATGCTAATGACCAATCTTTAGGCACCACTTCCTGCACATGGGAGGCGCCAGCTCACATGTACCCAGACCATGCTTAATGTACTCAATGGTGATGTCAACACCAATAATGAAGACACCAACTTCGAGAGAGTTACTGTTGGCCATAAAAGGGTGCGAACACGTGAGCCTACACCATTCCCAGAGTATGTCTTTAATTGCAACTCTATTCCAATCACTGATACACTCTACATCCTTCTAGTCTTGAGGTTACTGAGCAGATCGAAGTCAACAACCATGATGATGATTCCTTGTAAGTCGTTTATTGTCTATTAGTAGTTTATTGTCTCAACTGATGTATTCTATGTACGTACTACCTCAAGTTTTTACAAGCCGATCAAACTTGGAGACGGCAGCCGTGACAATAGGAACAGAGATAGCCTGACTCATCACCATATCATGACCCAGGCCATTGCAACGGATGCACCAGACAATGAGCAATTGCAAAGGAAACGTGTACGCCGGGATTTGACCTTTGATGATGATGATGAGAGACAGGGTGCTGGCATGTCGGATGCATCACAGCATTCAGATGTCCAGACCCCTACTCTGAATCTAAAGGCCCTTGCAATTGCATGTGACACTGACATGCCACTCAAGAACGAAGATGACGCTGGCAGCTGTCTTATCCAGGCTTCAAACACCCTCACGGTCAATACCATGAGTAAGGGACAGCTGAAGGCTGCTGATTATAGCTCGGATGTCCGAGCTGTCCTTGAAACAGCAATTGAAATCTATCGCACATTTTTACTCACTGAGAACCCATTCCCTACTAATGTTCAGGTGGTTGAATGGGCTAACCACACTTGGACTCTTGCATGTCGTCACCACCATACCCAACTCCCCCATGATGGAGTTATTATGAAATTGGTGAGTTTTTGCAAGTGCTGAGGCCAATCTCTTTTAATTATAAACCAGATTATGGCACGAAGCACACATGTGCATGGGCAGTTCAAATCAAAAGCTCGTCCAATTGTCACAGCTATGTTTGGCTTCAAAACAAGTGCCAACAAAGAAGTACAGAATGCCAACCATCTTCTGGTCAGTGAATTGAAAACACATTCTGCTTTTGCTTTCCGTGTATGTCGCTATTCAGGTTTTTATCTCGTGAGCACACTAATCTGATATACTCCAGATCCATGGCTCCTCTCTCAATGGATACTCTGAACCATATGAGAACCCCATCATGCAACAAGTGATCAATGAGGTTTTGTTCAAGAATAGGTCTGACAATGCCGTCAAATGGGAGAAGTACTATAATCCATTCCCTGAGGTAGCCTTTGCGCTCACACTTACAGCAGTCAGTTGTATGCTATAACACAAAATTATTCCATACTGACTTGGGTTCAGATACAGTGTGCAATTGATGAGTGGACGTCAGGCTCATGCACCATGATTGCTTTCAAAGAGGATGAGTATATTGAGACCTTCAAGCATCACCTTGCATCCTGGAAGGATTTCAATGACACAGCAGCCAAATCACGGTCAGACCTGCCGAAGAGACTCCTTCAGAAAGTCTACACTACTGGATGGTGAGTGCTTGCCCCATCTGGTCTGCCGGTGACATATGTAGGGCTTACTAGCTAACTTTTGTTTTCTGCTTAGTATCCATGCTGGAGTCCCAGTGGAGAACATGGATCACGAAGACTCAGAAAGGGCTATTCCAACCTGTGCATTCATGAATGCTATTCGTGATTATCAGATGGGTGATGATACTAATATGTAGTAGATTTGTTACTACTGTAGTGAATGAGCTGATAGAAATATAATGGATCTATATGGTCTATATTGTGCTACATACATAGTGTGATGGCGAGATTGACTGCTCATGTAAGTTGTTACTACATAGTACTATGTTGTTCGGTGATGGCCTACAGCTTACTACATTATACTACATAAGGGAGGGAAGTCTACAGCTGCTATAGCTGCTACAGGAACTACATAGCACTACATAGCACTTCTCTTTTTTACAGATGTCAAGACCCCTACAATGCAATCCCACCTGACTATGCTTTGGACACTGGCAGATATGCACCCACTCATCTGAGACTTGTCGATCAATTTGGCATAGTAGGATGGTTTCCTGATGGTGTAGGTGGCATAGGTACGTGCGTTGTCGTGCGGTTTCATCGTTCGTGCTGACCTGTCCACCTTTCAGCTAGCAGTCACATTTCGACTTGTTTCAAGTTGCAGCATGCACTGCTCATTACTCCGTCCATACAACACACACTCACACTCGTATTGACTCTGTTGGCACCAGTTTTGTGGCTCTAATAACCCCCGTCGTCGTGTTTCGTCTCCGGCACCTCCTCTTGCCTTCTTGGGCTGGTGCCTTGATATTGTGCGCTCGTTTTGATGAAGCGCTCGTCCTTGCTCCTCATAGGCCCTCCTATATGGTTATAGAAGCTATCTGGAACGTTTCCGACTTGGTGTGTTCATTTCGTCGACGCAGTCGATTCTGACATTTCTAGGGCGTTCCTGCCAATCGGCAAACCAACCCTTGTCTGTCCAGAGCTGGACAGACTGTGACAGAGCTGGCCAGCTCTGGACAGGGAGAGTTGGTTTGCTGATCCGGGATGGCCTGTAGTCAGAATTTGCGGATGGAACACTGTTGGCTCGGTACTCCAAAATGCTCGGGTTACGAGGTACGAAGCTTCTGCTTGCAATTGTATCTCTTTCATGACGAATTTTCGCCAGACGTGCCATACATTTCATAGACCCCTCCAACAGGAGGAGTAGGACACCTTTTGACGCTACGCCCGTCGTGTCTAGATTGGGGATTAATCAATGGCCTCGCACCCACCGGATGCCCTTGAACGATTTGGTATCTTTCCAACGTTACATCTAGCAATGGCAAAGGAACAATTCATTGATAATATTACGGTAATGCACACTGAGAGCGCACAAAAAAGAAAGGAAAAAGCCGGTGGGCGACAGTTGACGAATCAGTGATACTACATCTAGTTGCACAGTGTCGTCAATGTCCCGATCATTATATACGAAAGCATGATGCCAGTAGTGCAAGAAGCCGTGTCCATGAACAAGATTACTCTCCGGTCCGTGCCCGCAAATATGTCCTCCATCCAGGAAACCCGTCGTCATTGAGCTTGAGCAGGGGGTCGCATAAACCCAGCAGCTCTGGTGGTACGCCAGCTTCATCACATAATTCGACAGTTTGTGCAAAGGCACGATCCGAGTCGAATTTGGATCCCAGCAAGAGCTCCAGGTCTCCAAGTGCCCTCATCGACGTCGTTTTTGCTTGGATGTTGCCTGGGATATCACAATCTGCGATGACAGCGACAAGGAGGCGGCGAGCTTCCACATAGTTTTTTGCGTAGAGCTCGTTCCGAGCATGGACATATCGCATATCCAAGAAATCAGCGGAGGAAGGGGTAGCAACCACACTGAGTGTATCGAGGGCGTGTTGCAGGCGAGACCGAGCAAATCCATAGTTGCCCTGCACCGAGGCAAGGGCAGCTTGATAATAAAGGACCGTCAGCGTCAGTATGAACTTACCGTTGACAGCGTCGTGGGCCTGGTTTAGCAAGTCCATCGCAGCGTCGAATCTCCCCCCAAGAAATGCTGTTTCTGCCATGGCTAAAAGGAATAGCCAACGATCCCATGGTGCGGATGATGCCATACAACGTGATCGAATCGGTTCGAGGTTCCGTTCAACTTCCTCTGGCATGCTGAATTCATGG
>JBBPLQ010000671.1:0-16185 GCA_038089855.1 Royoungia palumana
AACTTTTTTAAACTCAGACATACTGTTTACATGTCTATCATTATTTGTACCAACAAATATTTGTAGATATTATATGTTTTGACTTATATCCTAGTCATCAATCCAAAAGCTCAAAAACCCTTTCCATCACATTGTCATTTTAAAGAGATCATATCTCCATACTGTGTGAATCAAATCACATGATCCTGGGAGCGATTCCATAGCCAAGAGTAAGTACTATTTATGACTCCACCAAACCTAAGCGAGATTCCCAGTTTTTGGCAGTGCACTTCACGCACTGCCATTAAGGCTATTATGGAAAGGGTTTTTGAGGTCACTCTAGTCTATACCAACAATCCCACTCCTCACCATCCAGAGCTGCTTCAGACAAGTCTCCATCACCCCCAGCATCACCCAGCCAACTGACTCCACCTGTTCTGCCCACTCCACCTTTTCTGCCTGTCCAACCTGTCCAACCTGTCCAGCTTGTCAAACTTGTTCTGCCTGCCCCTCCAGTACCAATGGCTAACATTCAGATGCTGCTCCAGGGTACCCAAAACACCCCTAAGTTCAATGGAAAGAACCCATCCTCTCTTCCTAGATTCCTAGAGGATGTAGATGATCTCAGCACTGCTGCCGGTATCACTGAGGCACAGAAGATTCGTGCTGCCATCTGGTACGCAGACTTAGAAGAGTCTGAAGGGTGGGAACTCCTCGATGAAGCCATTGCTAACCTGCCCAACTGGGCTGATTTTGTTACAGCTGTCAAAAAGTTATATCCCGGTTGTGAAGGTACCAATCGGTACTGCCATGCTGACATCGAATACCTTGTTCAAGAATATCAGGTGAAGCCAATGCGCACCCTGGAAGATCTCGGTGAGTACCAATGCAAGTTCCAGAAGATCTCCAAGCTTCTGGTCAACAACCAGAAGCTTTCCAAACTCGACTGTGACTGCCTATTCATGGCCAGACTACCAACCAACCTTGCCGACCAAGTCTGGCATTACCTACTCATCACCAAAACCACCCACCATCCTTTTGATCTGTACCCCATCGCCGACACTGTTGAAGCTGCCAAGTTCCTCCTCACTGGTTCCCTCTCGCTTCAGTCAGGCAACCCCAGCCAGTCCAACCATACTACCCGGCCTGGGCAACCCTGGCTCCACCACCTCAGATGCCTCCAGTCCCATTTTCTTCCAGGGCACCAGTAATCAAACAAGAACAGGTGAACTTCCAATGGTCTTCTAAGCCAAGAGAGTGTGCCTTTTTTGCAGAGATAACACTCACTTCATGAACAGCTGTCCGCACATTGACAGATACATATGTACTGGTAAGGCATCCCGAGGCACCGACAGCCGTCTTTACCTTCCAGATGGGAAACACATTCCACACATCCCTGGGAGCTGTTGCCTCTGGGATTGCCTGGACCGAGTATCAATACCATCTGTTCCTACCGCTACAACTTCCATTACAGCAGGGATAGTCTCTCTCTCTGTCCCAGACACTGATGCAATCTTAGACATCAAAACATCGGTCCTATTGGCACCCATTGGGGGGTCATGGGACAACGACGACGAGACTCCAGACTTGGATGATCTGGATTTCTGAGCCTACCTATCCAATGCATGGGCTAACTTCCAGGCGGATCATACCAAAGACAAGGGCAAATGCTCCTGATTCAACAGCATCAAAATTCTGTCACACCGACCTGGAGCCCGGCACCATGGTCTCCAGCAATAGAAGAAATTGTCACCCCAGAGATTGCTGCATCCCAGTCCACACCATCAGGCCCGTCCAAATCCATGGAAAAGTCATCATTGGCACCAGCACCCAATCTCACATCATCCAATCCATCCTGACCTTGCACTGATCCCTCCTACCCATCCGCTCCATCAGCACCCACCAGCCAATTCAGATATGCATTCCTGCTTGAAGACAAAGCAGTCCCAAAAAAGATCATTGACCAGGTCCTCAAGACCACTTTTCCTATTCCTTTCAAAGAACTGATTTCCGTAGCACCGGAGGTCTGGAAGCAATTCTGGGACCTCTCTACCTCTAAACACATCCCTGTATCATCCAACACTGTCCAGGTGAATGAGCTTTCGGGTTGTGATCCTGGAGCCATCTCCTGACAATTTGGTGACCAGTAACCCAAAACGATGACAGACTAATTGTATCCCATCACAGCGTCCCTCTCCAGTCCCTGGAGGTGAAAGTCTCCAGGACTCCGATTTCTATCACAGTACTAGACTCGGGCTCGGAGATCATCATCATGTCCAAATGGGTGTGGGAGACTCTGAAGTTACTGGTCCAGTCCAATCACGTCCTCACCATGTCAAACACCAATGCCAGCACTGAATCAACCATCAGGGTTATCAAAAATCTTCCCCTCGATTTCAGTGCTAGTGAGGTTTGTGTTCAGGTCCAAGTCATCCCCCGAGCCAACTTCAACCTGTTACTCGGACGACTGTTTCATTGTCTCATGAGCACGACTACTGACGATTTCCCCAATGGCTCACAGAACGTCACTCTCCAAGACCCAAACACTGGGAAGGAGTATAAATTGCTGACCCGGCCTTGGACCAAAGGATGTCCTCAGTGCCGGTGTAACCTCCCATGTGCCAACCATCAATCGGTAGTCAAGATGGGTTTTTAAATATCAATGAACCACCAATTGGTCAGGGAGATAAACCATTGAATCATAACTTTTCTGTTTCTCATCCGCTTTCTGTTTTGCCTCGGGTTGTGCACCGGACTTCTTCTCCAGACAATGGATGATCTTCCTGGACCTCTGTTTTTAATTTTCTTTCATCTACACAGTCATACCTATCCCCTTCTCACATCTCCACTTTAAATTCTTCCATTTCCTTTGATTACTGGACTCATGTTTGGGCCTACAAGCTTGTCGCTAAAAAGGTCCGGCTGGTCATGGCTCCTCTCATGGAGGAGTACTGTGTACTATGCTGGCTCCCTGATGATCCGCTTGCCGGACTCATTCCATAACTGTTAAGGCTATGTTGGAATTCCGGCAACAACTCCAGTCAACTCTGGATTTTACTCCAGAGTTGTGTGAGGGGTTTGGGACTTCAACTTCAATGACTCAGAGTGGAGCGCTGTGCCCTTACTGTCCTTATCAGCGGTCCTGGATTTCGGAGGATGAAGAGGATGGAGTGGGTTGAAGAGGTGAACTCAGAGTGGAACAAGACGAGAGAGGAGTGCCAGGGAAGTCTTAGTTGATATTCAAGCTGATGTATATATGACAAAGCTCAGACTTATATACAGAGGTTGGAGGATGTAACTAGATGAAATAAGTCTGGGATCAGAAGGGTCAGAGTAAAGAGTTGGAGTCAGAAGGGCCAGAGTAAGGGTCAGAGGCAGAGAATGGACAAGGTACATAAAGTAGATCATGGAGACTGAAATGGAGACGAAGAATGTACATGCAGGGTCAGAGGTAACTAGTGATGGAGGTTTTACATGACGAGAATTGAAACAACACTCAAAGTGAAGTGATGTTTAGTGAAATAGTAGCTTTGTTGGCTTAGGATGCTTTTTGAGTGGAAGATATCAAAGTGGATTAAACTGAGGACTATCGAAGTACAGCTCAGGTATATATACTACTCTATAATGTTTGTATTTATTTGTGTCCTGGTCTGTGCACATCTGGTGTGCCAGGCTTTATACCGCAAAAGGAAGTAAGTAGAATGACTGTGATTGGATAATGAAAGTGGTGCCATATAGGCTGTGTGAATGTAATAATATGATTGGAGGAAAACAATCATATGACATAATGAAGCTGTGTGATGTGGCAGCCAATAGGAATAGGTTCCGAGCATAGGTTTGGCATGAGGTGTATGGTTCTAGAACAAGTCTGGGGAGAAGGCAGGAGGAATGACATAGTGTTCTAGAGGTATGAAGACTTGTTGATAAGATAAGATAGGGTTAGATGGCATAAAGACAGGGGTTGAGGATAGGGGTTTAGGAGCGTTCATAACAAGAATGAAATGGAGAGTAAACTATAATGGAGACACGGAGGACAGAGTGACGGAATGAGACGGAGGAATGGAGATACTATGGGCAAGATTTGAAGTGTGTGAAGGTGCCGGAGTTGCATTTTGGAGGTATGGAGTTGCATGGAGGAATGGCATGTGACAGTTACCTACCCATCCCCTGGACTTTGTCCCCAGGAAAAGGTTTACCTGTTACAAACGCTTCAAAGCCCCTATCTTCGACCCCTATGTTCATTCCATTCCCTGCATCACATGACCCAAAGTCACATGATATACTATTCCCACAACTACACAACGCCCCCAAGCCATACATCATTCCTCTACATAATTCGCTCATTCCATTCCCCAAAGGCTAGACATTTGCCTCATGACAAACCTATGCTCAGAACCCATTCCCATTGGTTGCCACACTTGCATAGCCAAGCACAGCCCATAGAACATTCCATGACCTTCTAACCAATGGCCTTTCTTTCTCTTATCTCTAAGACATCATCGCTTACTGATGCTGTGCATCGTACCACTTTCATTAGCCAATCACATTCCTTCATTAGATAGAATATTCTGGAACATTACAAATAAATACAAACACATGTAGTAGTATACATACCATACAACCAACACCAAAGAACTCCAGTAAAGTTCTTCTGGTCTTTTGCTTACAAACCAATTGAGACAAACATCTAAACCTCTTTACCACATTTCCACTATACAAGTCTCAACCTTTTTAGGCTTGTTTCATTACCCAAGAATATGCTGACACATTAGATCTCAACCCTGTGAAGTGGCTATGGCCTGAAGAGGTTAAACTACTCTGGTGGATCGTTCTCAACCACAAAATGGCCTTCGCTTGGGTTCCAACTGAGTAGGGCCAACTAGACGAATGATACTTCCTGCCGGTCAAGATCCCAATCATACCTCACACTCCATGGGTACTCCACAACATTCCCATTCC
Organism: Royoungia palumana; assembly: GCA_038089855.1. Lineage (NCBI taxonomy): Eukaryota > Fungi > Basidiomycota > Agaricomycetes > Boletales > Boletaceae > Royoungia > Royoungia palumana. The sequence continues at coordinate 4,939 of JBBPLQ010000671.1, forward strand.
TTGTGCCTCCTGGGAGCAAACCATTCAAATCATCAAGGATCGGATTGCTTCTGGGATATATGAACCATCCGCTGAGGCCTACCAGTCCTGGAGGTTCTGTGTCCTCAAACAGGATGGGAAGTCACTCTGGCTCATCCATGACCTGCAACCTCTCAACGCTGTCACCACCTGGGACTCCTCTGTCCCTCCTTTTGTCAAACACCTCGCTAAGTCCTTCAGAGGATATGCTGTCTACAGCTTGATGGACTTACTCACCAGTTATGATCAGCATCCGCTCCATGTGGATTCCTGGGACATGACGACTTTCAGGAGTCCACTTGGTCCCCACCGTCTCACCACTCTTCTGATGGGTCATACTAGTGCAGTACAGATCTATCAAGCTGACATGTCCTTCATCCTCAAAGACGAGATCCTGTGCTACACCATTCCATTCATTGACGACCTTCTGGTCAAATCTGGTGAATCCCGGTACCAGCAACTGGATGGATTGTCTGAAATGATTCCGGAGAACCCAGGTATCCATCAGTTCATCTGGGAACACCTAATTGTTGTCCACAGGATCCTCCAGCATCTCCAGAACGTGAACATGATGATGTTGGTGAAGAAATTTGTCCTTGCTACACTAGAAGTGACCATCATCAGTCACAAATGCACATTCAACAGCTGGATTCTGCACAAAGCCAAAGTCCAGAAAATCTGGGACTGGCCCGAGTGCATCAATTTGATGCAGGTCTGTGGGTTCCTCAGAACCTGTGGAGTGGTACATATTTTCATCTGGAATTTCGCATCGATCACCCGTCCTCTCATCAACCTCACATGCAAGGGTGTCCCCTTTGAATGGGGTGATGTCCAACAGGAAGCCATGGATTGTCTTAAGGACAAAATAGTCCAGTCCCCTGCACTCTGGTGCCTGGATTACAAGTCTGGCTGGGAAGTTGTCCTTGTGGTGGACACTTCATATATCACCGTTGGCTTCATTCTCTTACAAGAGGGGGCCAATGGCAAGCGGTATCCTAACTGGTTAGGGTCTATTAGCCTGACCGAGGTGGAAAGCTGTTATTCCCAAGTGAAATTAGAGCTATACAGACTGTTCCAAGCCTTGTGTGCAGTCTGCGTTTTCATCTTTGGCATCACTAACCTCGTAGTGGAAATGGATGCCAAGTATGTCAAAGGTACATATGATAAACAACCGGGACCTACAACCGAACGTGACCATCAACCAATGGATTGCCGGCATACTCTTGTTCCATTTCCAGCTTCATCACATCCCCGCCAATAAGCATTCCAGACCAGATGGCCTCTCCCAACGTCCTCACTCTGAGGATGATCCACCTGAAGAGATGGACTTTGAGGACTGGCTGGACGATTCCTATTCCTTCTCCACTACCCTACTCAATGATCGGACCTTCCATACCCCATCTCCAGTCAGGTATGCCTCTTATTCCACCCAATCGTCTTCTGAACCTGCATGCTCCTCTTCATCCTCTTCCGTTTTGTCCTTCATCCAACTCCCTCCACCTCTGCTCACCTTCCAATCCGTTTTCACCACCTCTCACCCTCCACCAGTCACGGTTCTGAACCCCACAGTAGCCAATTTGGGGCTGGATGACACTCCAGATTCTCCTCCCATCCCCCGGTCTCTCAAAGCCATTGCCTGGGAAGCACGTATCACCCTCATCTGTTCCTTCCTCAAGTCCCATATCCATCCTGCTGACCTCTCCAATGCCAACTTCCAAACACTGGTCAACTTGGCCACAAAATTCTTCATCTTCAATAACTCCCTATGGCGCTGGGAACCTCATGGACAGCATCAACTTGTCGTTCCGGAGCCCTGACACTACCAATTAATCAAGGAAGCCCATGACGACCTCGGTCACAAAGGCATATTCACAGTCCAGAGCTGTTTGTTGCTCCGGTTCTGGTGGCCGATGCTTGTCAATGATGTAAAGTGGTTTGTCTAGATGTGCCATGAGTGCCAGCTCTGGAAAACAAGTAAATTTCATATCCCTCCTCTCGTTCCTGTCATCAGTGGACTCTTCTGCAAAGCTCACATCAATACCATGCTGATGCTGAAGTCCAGCGGCTACAGATTTATTGTTCAGGCCCAGTGTGTGCTCACAGCCTACCCAGAGTGGTATATGCTTCAGTCCGAGAACGGAGCAGCTCTAGCCTCCTTTATCTTTGAAGATATCCTCTGCTGGTGGGGCCTGCTCTCTGAAATTGTCACCAACAATGGCCCTGCCTTCATCCAGACATTAGATGTCCTTGCCAACTGGTATAGTATCCAGCACATCTGCATCTCTCCCTACAACTCCCAGGCCAACAGGATTGTTGAAAGACACCATCTCGATGTCCAGGAGGCCATCATCAAAACTTCCCAGGGGGGGGAGACTTGCTGGCATCTTGCTGCTCACTTGGTCTTTTGGGCTGAGCATGTTACAATCCTCCAATTGACTGGTTTGTCTCTGTATTTCATGGTTCATGGCATTGAGCCACTATTTCCATTTGACATTGCCGGGGCCACATTTCTTGTTACTCCTCTAGATACCAATCCACTGTCACAGGTTGGACTGATTGCTTGGCGAGCCTGACAGCTCCAAAAGTGTCAGGAAGACTTAGACACCATCCAGGAATGGGTCCGAAAGGCCTGTTTTAAATCCATCAAACACTTTGAGGCTTCCATCAAGAACTGGATCCGAGACTTCAACTTCCATCTGGGAAGCCTTGTACTAGTCTGGAATTCCTGAGTCGAGAAGGAGCTCAACTGGAAGACTAAGCCGAGGTATCTCAGGCCAATTATGGTCCTTCGCCAGACTACCAGAGGTTCCTACATCTTGGCGGAGTTGGATGGTGCAACCTCTCAGCTCCAATACACCACCTTCTGTCTCATCCCCTACTATCCTCGTTCCCGTTCATCCATTTCCGTTACTGATCTTACAGGCTTACATGACAACAAACTAGACAAGATCGCCAGTGAAGATGTAGACAAACACAAGGACAGGGAATCATCGGACTATGGTCTGGACGAGTAACCCAGACCAGTGCTGATTAGTCTGGTCAATCATTTATAGATTTCTCTTTATCTGTTTTACCCTGGGATTCAACCAGTGACCTCTCTCATCTCTGAAAAACCGAAAAACATCACTAAAAATATGAATAGAATCCATCTCTCTGAATATGATCATCCATATGTTTTCCTCTGTCTCTTTTTCTTTTGTCTCCCTGTCCTGTATGTGACCATTCCTATGTATTCTCCTTTCACCTTCAAATGTGCTCTAGACATGGCACACTTTGTGAAACACATAAAAATAATCTATCACCAAAACAGTCTACCAACATCCAAGGATCTCCAGTAGGGGTAGAAGACAAAAGACTGACCAATGAAACAAAGCCAAGTGGTACCTCACATCAGAGAGTTTCCTCCCAGGACAACTGGTGGTAATAGAAGTGTAAGCCAATTGATGAAAACAAGCCGGGTGGAAGCCCGCAAACACTCCAGATTTGGTCTGGTATCATAGATATTATTTTTGGTCTCTTCTTTTTATTTCATTTTCATTCTTATATTTCATTTTGGACAGATATTGCATTTTTTCGCTAATCTACAAGATACTTTTTGATTGTTGACTTAGACACCCACCTCCTCCGCCTCTGTGACCAAGTCCCCCATTTCCACCATCACCTCCGAGTGCTCAACCTCCAAGGCCTTGATATTTGCCCAGATCCAGTAGAGTTGGGTGTGGAGGGCACTCATGCGGAGCACGAGCCAGCCTTGACTCATTGTCAGATGACCAGACTTCTTTGGAGCTGCTTTCCCCTTCTCTTTCACCTTGGTCTTGATCAGGGTGTAGTCATTCTCGACCTTGACGCCATCAGACTCAAAGTCAGTAATGGGGGCAGTGTGCTTGCTCGGACTGGCCTTGGTGTTGGTCCAGGAGGGTTTGTCTGTCATACAAGTTAGCTCCAGGAACCGTTGGGACCGAATCACTCACCCCTGATCTCCACATAGACCATGCTGGTTGACTTCCAGACAGCCCCATGACTCTTTACCATGTTGCAACTGATCTTGAGTCGGTTGTATTGGATACATGCGGCCCTGGTGCCTTTCGTGCATTGGGCAGCCTGCCTGGCATTGATGCAGTTGGTGCATGGTTCCCTTTCTTCCCAGACACACAAAGCCTTCTTAGGAGGCACTGACACCTCAATCTCGGACTTTTCATTGTCTTTGTCAGGCTGGCCACACTTGAACAGAATATTAGTCCATTTCTGTGATAGTACTGATCCACTTACCTTCATTCCAGACGATAATAGAGACACCACATTGGAGGATGCGGTGCAGACCTTGGTTGTGACGACTCCAGGCAAGATGGTCAACTCCACCTCCATCACCAAGTCTTGTGTGTTTGGTACCTTGACTTCTAGCTTGGCATGCACAACAGCCTTGAATCATTCTGTCCATTCTGCACAGATCTTCTCCCCTTCTACAATCCTCTTCTTGACGTCTTCATTGAGCTTGGTGTCCAGGCCGACCCCATCTGCCTTTTCACAAGCTGTCTCCCACTCGTCCTACATGTGTTACCAGAGCCAACTTGGAAATCATGGGATTACTTACCATTGCATCCCTGAACATCTGTATCCTTGTCCTCATGTCCTCCTCTACCTCCTCGCAGTCATCCAGTGTCATGTCTATTTGAGCCAGAATGCAATTGGTGGCATCCCGGAACCGCTTCTGGATTGGGCCTCAGTAAGCAGCCCCAGCCTCTTCAAGGGTGTGATACTTGTCAAGATGGGAACAGAATTGTGGAGGGGCCATGGTTTGAGTAGATGATGGAAGTTAGGGAGAAAGAAAGGAAGGACTGCCAGCCGACGCTTTATGTCATGCACCACGAAATGTCCAACTACCACTTCCCATGATCACATGACCTGACTGGGGACAGTCAGAAGCTAAGTCCTCCACAGATGTAGAGATTGGTAAGCCTCTACATGTATATCTCAGTCCCATACATGTGCTACTTGTCGGGACATCTTTTCATAGCTATTCCCTTCCGTTTCTGAGACTTCTGGTCGGTTTCCAAAGGACTGGTCGACAGTCTGGATGCCCAGGCTGCCCAGACTCCCAACAGGCCGGTTGGACTCACCTTGTATTGCTCCGGACTACTTTGCTACTAATTGTTGGGTCATATACACTTTGGTTTGTTTCAAGTTACAGATATTCGTTTGTTCCCGGTATGTTTCCCTTCACATTATGGTACTTTTGTTTCTTAGGTCCCAATACCCCAAGTGATCGGTCTTATTGGACCTGTAATAGAACTTGGGCATGCCACCCTTCAAGGGTTGGTTTTCATGCAATCCTGTCCCTTCTTACATTACATTCCATACATTTAGAATCATTTCCAGTATTTAGTTTCCATCTGGGCATACCTAGACTTATAAAATCATGTACCTACCTTCCAGAAAGGACAGTTCCCATTGAACTCGCATCGTACATCGTTGGAGCTGTTCCCCATCATTGTTTCCATTGTCATCCATTGACTCCTATCGTTTCCAATCATCCTTACCACCTTTCCCGACTGAACTGCTGGTCAGACATCATCTCTCTTATCAACCAGCCCCAAACCAGCCTTGTTTTATCACTCGGACTTGCCTCAGACTGGTTGGTCAGTGCTCAGACTTCGTTCTGAACTTAACCCAGACGCTAGAGTCCCCTTTGGGCAAACATATTTGCCTCCTCCTACTATCAGACACCCCCAGGTGGCCAGGATTCAAAGGTAGGAATACCTTGCAAGTCCACTCACCCACCTTTTAGTCTTTTCAACATACTTGGGAACCAAGCAAACACTTGGAAAATGCACTGGATGTGGTCAAACTCTTCCACAAGTCCCATCCCTCTGCCCCAAGGAAACTCCAAATCAATTATGAAAACTTTAATTCATTGTTCAACCCTATGCCTGAAAACATGACAGAGGTTTCAGCTCAGAGCGTTCAGCTCCACGAGCACACTGTTGAAGGTCATTGTTACGAACGCTCCTAAACCCCTATCCTCAACCCCTGTCTTTATGCCATCTAACCCTATCTTATCTTATCAACAAGTCTTCATCCCTCAAGAACGCTATGTCATTCCTCCCGCCTTTCACCCAGACTTGTTCTAGACTCTTTATGCCTCATGCCAAACCTATGCTCAAAACCTATTCCTATTGGCTGCCACATCACACAACCTCATTATGTTGTACCATTCTTTTCCTCCAATCATATTATTACTTTCACACAGCCTACATGGCACCACTTTCATTAACCAATCATGGTCACTTTAGATATTCCATTTTATGGTATAAAGTCTGGCACACCAGTTGTGCACAGACCAGGACACAAATAGACACAAATATTATAGAGTAGTATATATACCTGAGCTGTACTTCAATAGTCCTCAGTTTAATCAACTTCGATCCTTTCATCCAAACAATCTCATAAGAGCTAGTCTCTCTACAAAAAGACCACTATACATCATCCTTTTGTTTTGGGTGTTGTTTCAGTCATCTGGAATCTGACCAGCAGCAGGGGGGTAGTGTTATGAACACTCATAAACCCCTATCCTCAACCCCTGTCTTTATGCCTATCAATCCAATCCTATCTTATCAACAAATCTTCACATCTCAAGAACGCTATGTCATTCCTCCTACATTCTCCCTAGACTTGTTCTAGACTTCTATGCCTCATGTCAAACCTATGCACAATACCTATTCCTATTGGCTGACACATACACACAGCCCCATATGTCATACAATTTCTTTCACCCAATCATATTATTACTTTCACACAGCCTACATGGCACCACATTCTTTATCCAATCACAGTCACTTTACTTACTTCCTTTCATGGTATAAAGTCTGGCACACCAGTTGCGCACAGACCAGGACACAAATAAACACAAACACTTTAGAATAGTATATATACCTGAGCTGTACTTCAATAGTCCTCAGTTTAATCAACTTTGATTAGCTCCTTGCTGGAGTCAGCATTGTATACTTTCTGAAACAACACTCAAAAGCGAATGAAGTTTAGTGGAATAAAGTGATTGAGCTTAGAGAGGCTTTTGAATGGGGAATATCAAAGTTGATTACCAGATCAACTACTGTTAAACGTACTACTGTAGACTAAGCTAGTACAAGTCGAGTAAATCATAATGGGGGATCATAGTCCATAGTAGCTGATAAGGATTGTGATATATGTGTACCATGCTTTGGCACTGAGGCTCTGGACTCGGGCTCGGGCTATGCTGGCTCTGGCTCTGGTCAGTACATCGGATGGCTACGCTGGCTCTTATACTCGATGACTCCTATCTGGCTCCTGCAATGGCTACACCCATAAAGGAGCACATAATGGTTGTGGTCCTTAAGACCGAAAGGAAAGTATACAACACTGTCTCCAGTGAGGGAGTTTACCAAAGTTGATAAAACTAAAGAGTGTGGCTACTACATCGAGGGTTTATATACTACTCTAATGTTTGTCCATGTTTGTATACTAAGATTAAGTAAGTGACCGTGATTGGTTAAACGATAGTGGTATGATGTCTTGCATCTATTATATGATTGGTGGATAAGGAATGACTGTGAGTGAGTCATAGATAAGGCACTGCCTTGTGAATGGAAGAGAAGCGTCAAGCTTCTGTGGAATGGAGCATGCATGGATCATATCTGATTGGATAGTTAAATATATGCTGCTTCTATTGTGGCAGCCAATAGGAATCAATCCCGAGCATAGGTTTAGCATGAGGCGTTTATATTTAGAATGTGTCCTTCAAGGACGGATGGAGGGGAATGACATATGGTGATGGTTTGAAAGTCTTGTCAAAAGACTGTGTAGGATTCATAGGCATGAAGATTGAAGGAAATGGAATCGGATTGGAGGTGATCGTAACACTTTCTTTCAGCTAAAGGCCACATTACTATGTTTCCCTTTCAAGGGTTAAACCTCTGCCAGAGCCATATAAGAAGTCGTTGAGTATAAGAGCCTAGCATAGCCATCCGATGTACTGACCAGAGCCAGAGCTATTATACCAGAGCCTGAGTCCATTGCTCCAGGCCCATGCACAAAGGTCCATTCCCTGATCACTATCATTACTAAACAAACACTATCCCACATTATGATTTATACATGACTCGTACCTCACCCAGTACATAGCAATACGTTTAAGATAGTGGATCAGGTACATGTGATTGTAGTTGTAGCTACACACAAATCCACTTGATCATCTACCATTCAAAGTACCTCCCAAGCTCAACAAAAGCTACATTCCACTAAACTTCACTTGCTTTGAGTGTTGTTTCAGCTGGAGTATAATTAGGAGTCAATGGGAGATAAGGGGAGTGTGGCAGAGTTCAAAATGGAAGTCTGGTTGCATTTTGGATAAAGGAAGTGACAAAGGAGGTCCAGTTGCCCTCTGAGACACCTAGAAGGTCGCTCCATAAGTCCTTATCTTTGATGAGAGAGTACTAGAGGGCTAGCTGAACCCATTCAGTTATTGGAACTCTGACTTTGTTAACAAAATCTACAATGGAGGTCAAAAATAGTCCTAACACCAGTCCACTGAGCTCAGGTGGACATCCAAAGCAGGTTTGGGATAGAAGCCAATGAATAAGGTCAGTGAGCAGCATCAGAGATGGTAATGTAAGAGATAAGGTTAGTCTGGAGTTAATAAAAACAGGAGCTGAAATAACTCTCAAAGACAAGAGCTGTTAAGTGAAAGGATGGAGTGTTGTGGAGTTCTCGAGTCAATGAAGAGGAAAGACCAGAAGAACTTTACTAGAGTTCTCTGGTGTTGACATTGGGTTTATATACTATGAGTACATGTTTGTATCTATTTGTATTGTTCTAGAGAATTCCATGGAAGAGTAAATGTGATTGGTTAATGAAAGTGGAATGATGCATAGCATTAGTAAGCATATGATGTCATAGATAAGAGAGAAAAAGGCCATCGGTTAGAAGGTTATAGAATGTTCCATAGGGCTGTGCTTGGCTATGCAGGTGTGGCAGCCAATAGGAATAGGATCTGAGCATAGGTTTGGCATGAGATGTATCATGAGGTATGGTGGTCTGGATTGAAGACATATGTTTCTTGAGCGAAGTGTTGTTCAAGGTTGAAAACATAGGGGTTAATTGATATGTTTGTAACACTACCCCCCTGCTGATGATCAGATTCCAGATAATCATTATCAGAATGGTTGAGGAGATTAATGGCAGTGTTTTCGACATCTGTGATGGGCATAGGATTGGGGTTAAACATAGATTTGAAATCTTCATAGTTGACATGCAATTTGCATAGTGCTGAGGGATTGGCTTCATGGAAGTTTTTTTACAGTGTCTGGGCTATTTGTGAGGTTTTTAGCTGGTTCCCAAGTGTACTCCATTTCATTGTATCCCTTCCAGTGTACAAGGTACTCTAGGGTTTGACCTTTGAGTCTCAAATCAACAAGATAGTCAACTTCATATTCAATATCACAGTCTTCTGTTATGATAATTAGTCCAGGCTGATCTGCTGGTTGGCCGTCTAGGTGTTCCAAGTATGGTTTGATGCATGAGATGTTTACTACTAGATGGATTTTGATTGAACATGGGAGTTTAAATTCCACCACATTTGTACCTTTCAGGGAAATGATTTCATAGGGCCCTATCCATTTATCCAAGAGTTTTCTAGACCTGTTTACAATGTTAAGGTTATCTGTGGCAAGCCACACCTTATTGTCTGGTTTGTAATCCAGTGCTTCTGCTTGGTGTTTATCTGCTTGTGTTTTCATACATTCCTGAGCTTTTTCTATATTTTCTTTTGTTTGGTCTGAAATATTTTGCATGTCTTTAATGAATCCTTCTGCTACAGGCACTTGCACTATGCATGGTTTGATTCCCATACATGAGGCATGTGTGTGTGTTACTGTTAAGGCTATGTCAGAATTCTGGCGACAACTCCGGTCAGCTCTGGATCTGACTCTGAAGTTGCGTGAGGGGTTCGGGACTTCGGCTTCGGCGACTTGGAGCGGTGCACTGCGCCCTTACTGTCCTTGTCAGGGGTCCTGGATTTTGGAGGACGAAGAGGACAGAGTGGGTGAAGATGTTAAGGCTATGCAGGATTTCCGGCGACAACTCCGGTCAACTCCGGATACAACTCCGGAGTTGTGCAAGGGGTTCGGGACTTCGGCTTCAGCGACTCGGAGCAGAGCGCTGCGCCCTTACTGTCCTTGTTGGGGGTCCCAGATTTCGGAGGACGAAAGGGGAACTCGAAGTGGAGCGAGACAAGAGAGGAGTGCCAGGGAAGTCTTAGTTGATATTCAAGCTAGAGTATCTATGACAAGGTGCGGACTTATATACGGAGGACGGGAAATGTAACTGGGATGGAGATGAATAAGTCCGGAGTCAGAAGGGTCAGAGACGGGGAATGGACAAGGGTCGACAGAGAACGGAGAAGGGTTGACGGAGAAATGTACATGCAGGGTCGTGGGTAACTAGGATGGAGGCAATACATGACGAGATAGAATGTAAACTATTAAACGGAGAATGGAGAGACGGAGATCTACGGACGGGATATCGGAGTGCGCGAGGGCACTAGAGTTGGGTCTCGGAAGTGTGGAGTAGGTCGGAGGAATGGCACGTGACAGAAGAGATGAACTCAGAGTGGAATGAGATGAGAGGGGAGTTCCGGGGAAGTCTTAGTCGATATTCAAGCTGAGGTATCTACGGGACTTATATACGGAGGTCGGAGGACATAACCATGTGAAATAAGTCCAAGATCAGAAGGGCCAGAGTAAGGGTCGGAGGCGGAGAATGGACAAGGGTCAACGGTGAATGTACATGCAGGGTCAGAGGTACTAGGGATGGAGGTTTTACATGATGAGAACAAAATGTAGAGTAAACTATAATGGAGACAGAGGACAGAGTGTTGGAATGAGACGGAGGAACGGAGATACTATAGGCAAGATTTGAAGTGCATGAAGGCACTGGAGTTGCATTTTGGAGGTACGGAGTTGTGTGAAGGAACGGCATGTGACAGTTACTGAAAAAGGGGAGAACTTTGTTGACAAGTTCTTCTTCAAATTGTAACTGAACTGTGCAATTGGAAGCCAGTTTGACCAATCATTTTGTCTTTCTGCACAGAACATTTGAAGGAATTGTTGAACTTCTCTATTCATATGCTCCGTTTGTCCATCTGTTTGAGGGTGGTGAGCCATGCTTAGCTTCAGAGTTATTCCTAGTTTTTTGCAA
>JBBPLQ010000672.1:0-16181 GCA_038089855.1 Royoungia palumana
CGATAGAGAGTACCTACACTCCGGTGTAGAGACAGAGAACTATCCAGTTCTTTAGCGTGTTTGTCAATCATTGGGAGGGGGTAGAGTAGTGGGTATCATCTGTCTGGGCATGGGGAGTTCGAGGGCATGATGGAGAGGGATTGCCAGGGTTTCCAGAGTGGCCTGGGGATGGGAGCACCTTGGAGGGTATGGTGTTTGGTCCAGTCAGCAGGTTCCATCCGGGGTCAGCCATATTCGTCGATCGTCCATGGTTCCTGGGCCCTCCAGTTCCGCGGCCTTTACCTTGTGTTGACATAAATCTGGGTATCGTGGATTGCTGCATTGCTCTCTGGGGGTCGGGTCGGTTAGGTGGTTTTGGTAGCTGATGGACAGGGGTTGGTAACACAGTCGGTTTGGGTGGGAGGGATGCGTGCGTCCATTCGTCAGTGGTAGGGTAGAATGGCATGGTGTTCTCGGGGAATTTCGCGTCCATTTCTGCACATTTGATGATATATGACGGGCAGTTGGGGTCGCTACTGGCATGACTGTCCTCTTGGCAGCTGAGACATTGGGTGGTTCCACTAGAGCACTCGTCCTGATGGTGGCTACCTGCACATTTGGCACATACGTCCTGCTCGGATTTGCAGTTCTTGGCCATATGTCCCCATCTTTGGCATTTCAGGCAACGTATTAGGTCTCTCTTCTCCTTTTTTGGGTAGAGCTTCTCTTTCGCGATGTATAAACTGTCTCTGATAAGTGTGTTCGCAGCATTCGGGCATGAGAGGGAGAAGATTGCATGTGCTATGCGTTGGGCTGGTTTTCTTCTTTCTACGTTCTTGATCCATTTAGCCCATAGGAGGACACCACTCTCTAACCCATTTTCCAGTTCTACGGTTTGAAGCCATTCTTTTTTGTGTAGAGGAGAGGCTACATGGAGGAAGGGCATGACTAGTTGGTAACTCCGTTTCTTGATTTCAGCTGGGGTGTGGAGGTGTGTGAGGAAGGAGAGGAGAATTCCATCACTTTGGATCCACTTAGCTGCGTGAGCGGAATTGAGTTCCATGATCAAGCCACCATTCTTCAGCTTTGTGACCGCTTTTACCTCGACCGTTGGGGCATCCAGAAGGGCTTCCCTGGTTTGGTCTATCGATTCCTGGAGTTTACGCACTACGGATGTGGTGGTGTCTGTTGTTTCGTGCAGTGCGTGTTCGGGTAGAGGGTCTAGCAGGATTTGCCTTGCACGTATGCTGGCTCTAGCTAATGCTGTCGTGGTTGGCTGTGCTGTCGTGGGGGTTGTGGGGGTCGAGGTTGATTTTACGGCTGCGCTGTACGTGGCATGGTTTTGCTGAGCATTTGAGTGTAGAGTCGTAATCTGAGAGGAAGCTTTGTTGATGTTTTTGGTCGCACTAAGGATGGAGGCGACTTGGGGAGATATCACTGCTATGACGTGCTTGGATACTTCCGCAGTGACTGAGTCCCTAATCTGGTCGACAATTTCGTTTGCCGTTTTCATATTCGCTTCTTTTTCCAAGATGAAAGCCACTGCTCTAATGGCTTCTATAGCCTGTTTGTTAGACCCTTTTATAAGCTGCATTATGTGGAAGAGAGTGGCGGTTAAGTGTTCGAGCATTAGGGGGTGGCCTACTATGACCGTTGAGGTATCCGTTAGGTATTTTAGTCCTCCTTTGGCATCCTGTACTGTATATTGCCCCTGGGCTTTTACGATCTCAGCGTCAAGGGAGCGAGTCTGCGTGGTGCTGCAGGTGATCCATGTGTTTCCCATGTTCGGCGTGGGAACTGAGTCAGGAGGGTCAGCACCTCCTCTGTTGGGAGCTGTTCGACTTCCAGTCATTTGGAGTCGACGGCAAAGGTGATGGGAAGGGGGTTTGGAGGTTCAGAGGTTTTGGTGGTGAGCTGGGAGCTGGTTTTGCTGTGGTTGTTGCTTCTTCGCTGTCAAATTTTTTCGGGGTCCCGTAGGGTTGCTGTGTGGTAAGAGGACAAGGAGCTCCCTGTGCCTGGTTGGCACTCCATCCACTTCCATGCGCACCACACGCACATGGGCCCCTTCTCCTTGCTGCTGCTTCCGCTGGCCTCCTGTTGTTGGTGGATCTCCTCCACCTGCCTCCATCAGCGTACTCCGGTGGTGGCCGCATGGACCACTCACCTTCTTTCAGGCCTGCTCCTCAGCCTTTCATTGCTCCTCTGCAACTCTCCTCCTCTCAATCTCTGCCACTCTCCATTGCTCCTCTGCCACCCGCCTCCTCTCTGCCTCCTCTATCCGGCGCTGTTCCTCCTCCTCTGCCCGCTTGCGCTCCTCCTCCTTGTGCACCTTGGCTTGCCTTCTCTGCTCCATTGCCTTCGCGTTGAACAGGATGTTGTCGTCTTTGTCCCACTTGGCGAGATGGTCATTGCTCCACATCTGGATGTTGGGGTAGGCGGACATGATGAAAATTGAGAGGAACAAAGGAGTGTACCACTGCAGCTTTTATAGACAAGCCCGGAATTTAGAACTCCACATCACGTGACACTCAAGTAACTCTGCATTGTCCTCCTATAGTCTTGTGGCCTTCATGGGCTCAGGCCTAAGAGGGGGATACTGTCATATCCCAATTTGCAAGTCCGATGTCAGGTGTCAGGGGCCAATGGCCCTAATCTAATCTACGCATATGATTGCATAGTAACGGGTACATGTGATATCGGATATCACATGTACAATAGTATAACTACCTTGGCCCATCCTTACGACAGGCCAATCTATCTTTGTCTTAAACCTACTCACTTTGCGGAATACCAATGGTATTGTTCGCTTGCATGAGACTAAGGCTAGGGTAATTCTAATACCAACCCTTTACATTTTTTTGAACATTGTTAAACATTATTCCCAATGATGAGTAAAATCATCACATGTAGCAGTGCCCGCACTGCGGCAGGAAAACCATCTACTATCGAGAACGATCCAATGATCAGAGATCAGAGACCACCAGATATACCAAAACGGTCTAAAAAGGGCAAGAAGAGGGAAGATGCCCCTCAGGCCCAAACCAATAGCATCAGCACGACATCCACTGCACTGACACCCGGAGACTTCTAATCTCCTCCAAACTTGAGGAGCAGTGTCGGGAGAGGTACACAGGGAACAACAAGCAGAACTGCTGAAGACCCAATGAGTCCCTTGACTGCCCTTCATACTGAAAATGACCTCTCACACTTCTCATTTGATCCCCTAGTGACTGCACAGATGGAGAGTCCAATCGTCCAGGTATACACTGAGGGTACAGTCCCCTTGTTAAGGGAATTGCACCCCAGTGATACCCCACTGGATCTGCAACTAGCTATAGCAGCAGTCCAGGAATTCCTGGATGGAGTTAACCTCCGATGGATTGAATATGGTTGAGGTCCGGAAGGGTTTGACAACCATGGGATAAACTCTGGCCAGCACCAGGCCAGCCGACTTGAGTGCTTGCTAAGGACCCTTACTGCAGTGTCTGAGGGAGGACTATCCACCAGGGCTAGTAGCCCAGGCACTGCAGCACCGATAAAGGTCGAGGAAGTACCTGACCATGAAAGGATTAACCACCCACTCCTCGAGAGAGATGCCCTGCTCGAGGACGAGAGAAGATTCTCAGAACGGAGTCACACAACTCCAGAAAGGTCAAGTCAAGACCCACAGGGATTAGCCCCCAACATGAATAACCATCCTACATATTTGTCCAGATGGAATTCAAATATTATCCATCATCTCTATGGCACACAGAGGGGGCCAGCTATGCTACATCAGATTGCATGAGATCATGCAGTGGCTGAAACAACACCCAAATCAATAGGATGATGTGTAGTGGTCTGATCAAGAGTGACTAGCTCTGAGAAGATTGTTTTGAGTGGAAATGACAAGTGAATTAAACTGAGGACTATCGAAGTACAGCTCAAGTATATATACTGTACTACTCTATAGTGTTTGTGTTTATTTGTGTCCTGGTCTGTGCGCAACTGGTGTGCCAGACTTTATACCATAAAAGGAAGTATCTAGAATGACTGTGATTGGTTAATGAAAGTAGTGCCATGTAGGCTGTGTGGAAGTAATAATATGATTGGAAGAAAAGAATCGTACGACATAATGAGGCTATATGATGTGGCAGCCAATAGGGTTATGAGTTGAGCATAGGTTTGGCATGAGGCGTAAAGAGTCTAGAACAAGTCTGGGTGAAAGGTGGGAGGAACGACATAGCATTCTTGAGGGGTGAAGACTTGTTGATAAGATAAGATAGGGTTAGATGGCATAAAGACAGGGGTTGAGGATAGGAGTTTAGGAGCGTTCGTAACAGTGGGCACTGACAATAACACCCCTATCTCAGATGGTTCAGACGATGGAGGGAATTCCTTCGAAAATGATTATCATAATGGAAGAGGCCCCCCTAGGGCACCCGGAGGTAATGGACCTCCAAGAGGTGGACCTCCTGGTGGAGGACCCCCTGGAGGTGGCCCTTCTGACGACGATGATGACAATGACCTCGACGATGGAGATGATGAGGACCAAGGCGGACAACCCATTGTACAATGCACTCAACCAAACTACCTCAGGGGATTTACCCCAGGAAACACGAGGTATATGGATGCCATGCAACAGAAGTATGCACAGCACATCTGGGAACAGGTCGGACAAGCGACAGGCCCCGTTGGACCAGAGGTGAAGGCAATGAACCCACATAGGCCAGGGAAATATGGAGGTCAGGATGACCTCGAGAAATTTGACAATTGGCTTAGCCAATTGCTGAAGTACTTCTGTACCTTTAAGGTTACAGGCCCAGGTCGTGACGACGACTGTGTTCTGTACACAGGAATGTACTTGGAGGGAATAGCCTCCCAATGGTATGATCAGGAGGTAGAATCCCCCAACCGACAATACAGATACTGGACTTTCGAGCTCCTGATATGCAAGCTATTCAGGCGCTTCGTACATGAAGTGTCAGTGCAAAATGCTGCTAATCAGTACAATCGAACCAAGTTCGACCCAGAGAAAGGCATGCTTGCCTTCTATGATGACCTGAAGTGGTGAGCACACTGTATGATCCAACCACCAGATGATTACTCATTCAGGAGGAAATTCCTTTGTGGGTTACCTGTCATATCCTGATCTGCAAGTCCGATCTCTGACATAACTCCGGACGTAACTCTGTGGGTTTCAACTGACATTTCGTTAAGTATGCAATTCTGACTCTCGGACTTGTACTCTGCTTCTCCATTCTCCGTTCCTATATATGATTCATCCTGTATTTGATTTAGACCCTAGTTACCTTCGTCCCTGCAACTCGCTTGAGTGCGCAACCCTTCATTCCGCCGTTCCATTACTTAGGTCCATTCTCCGACTCCATTGACCCTTCCGAACCTTACTGTCCCGTCTGTGTTACGACCTCCTCCATTCTTGTCCTATAGACTCTGAGTCCTACTCCATATATAAACCTGCATGTATTCATCGTAACTCTTCAGTTCGAATATCAACTTAGATTCAACTTCTTCTCTGACCTCTGACTCGAGCTTTGCTTGTCCACTCCAACTTGACTTTGTTGCCAGTCAATGTCTAAGTCTGAACCCCTGTTCCTCCGAAATCCAGACCACCTCCGAGACCCAGGCAAGGGCGCAGCACTCTGCTCCGAGTTGTTGAAGCCAAGGTCCTACCTGCACGCATAACTCTGGAGTCACTGGAGTTGACCGGAGTTGACCCAGTCTTAACATTACCCCACTCGATCATCAAGAGTATATTTGAGTCTCGCAGAGTTTCCGCAGAACACTCAACGATTGAGGAAATCCTCAAAGAAGTATGACGTATGGAAACAGCGCAGAAGGCCATAAACCTTCATATGAGGACCAACAACTCAAGCTCCAGAGGAAGATCCTCCCAGGGACAGGGTGGCTCATCATCACCTGGTAAGAAAAGTGCTGGAAATAACCCGAGCACCTCTGGAAGTGCCCCAAGGTACTTCAAGAAAGGAAATACAATATATCACCTGAAGGGAAAAACCTTCACAGTGAATCGTGAAAATGATCACAAGGGTGGATACACCCACTGCTCTGGGGATCGACAAATCTGAGAGCCAGACAGTGAGAAGCAACCCCAGAAATTCCTTCAGGGGATCAAATGCTTCAACTGTAACAAGGAAGGTCACATGGCTGACCAATGCGACAAACCTCGCAAGGATAGAGGGTGTCACGTGCCGTTCCTCCAACCTACTCTGCACTTCCGAGACCCAACTCTGGCGCCCTCGCACACTCCGATACCCCATCTGTAGATCTCCGTCTCTCCGTTTCACTCCGTCTCTCCATTCTCCGTTTAATAGTTTACATTCTATCTCAACATGTATTGCCTCCGTCCTAGCTACCCACGACCCTGCATATACATTTCTCCATCGACCCTTCTCCATTCTCTGTCGACCCTTGTCCATTCCCCATCTCCGACCCTTACTCTGACCCTTCTGACTCCGGACTTATTCATCTCTGTCCCAGTTACGTTTCCCGTCCTCCGTATATAAGTCCGCACCTTGTCACAGATACTCTAGCTTGAATATCGACTAAGACTTCCCCAGCACTCCTCTCTTGTCTTGCTCCACTTCGAGTTCTCCCTTCAAACCCACTCCATCCTCTTCGTCCTCCGAAATCCGGGACCCCCAACAAGGACAGTAAGGGTGCAGCGCTCTGCTCCGAGTCGCTGAAGCCGAAGTCCCGAACCCCTCGCGCAACTCCAGAGTTGTATCCGGAGTTGACCAGAGTTGTCGCCGGAAATCCTGCATAGCCTTAACAGAGGGAAAAATCCCCCAAGACCTCCACTCTTTGCTGCCAAAGTGCAAGAGGGGAACGAACAGATCGAAACCCGTGAGGGTGATGAATTGGAAGAGTCTAGCAATGAAGATAAGGCTTCACCAGGCAAAGGCCTCAAAGGATCTGATGGAGAGCCTGGAGACATTGAAGACATTGAGGAAGTATTTGAATACTCCAATGCCTCAGAGGTAAACAAGGATAATGAACCAGTCGCCTATTTAGGCGCCATGAGAGAGGGCAAAAACTCGCCTGAATTGGGACTAGAGGACGAGAACATCATCCGATGTGCGATGATGCACTTGGCTCTGGAACCTGGAAGTGAAAAATATCAACTCATCAGCAAATCATCAACATCAGGGGATGTGATGGATATTGAATATCCTGGACCCTCCAGATCACATGGAGTGCACACCATACTCCCACCAGTAGAAAATAATTCTACCACGCCACAATGGATGTGGTCTCACCTCTATGGTGTGATCCATGATGACAATGATTGCCCTAGATGCAATGAATGCATTGAGCACATCAGTCAGAGTGCCATTGACGGTGAGGATAACCTTGACGTAGCTTTATGCTACCCAAAACAGATGGCAGATAGAGCATATGATCAGGGATGGGATGACTGCGACCAAGCCCAAATGGAAGGACACGGTTTGAACATTGACTGTGTCTGAAGTGCTCAACTAATACTGGCTGATGGGATTGTGTCCCTCAAAGCTGGCCGAGTATCGACCATGGAAGACCTGAGAGATGTGATCACAGCCATATGGAGGGGAGAAAACCTTCCATGGATCACAGCTGAACTCAAAGGTATAAACACCTCCTTGAGTGGTTGTACACCTCTGCATGTCACAATCTGCAATGACGATGTGACTATAAGTACACCACATGGTCTCGTCGTAATCAAACGTAACCGGAGCACTGAACAAGAAGTCCAGATGGCAGCGATTGTGGTTGCAGTACCCGATCATACCTTCTGGTACTTGATGAGCTCGAAACAATCCACAGGCCAGACTGTGGGCATATGCCCACCAACCTCACTGGAAGCACAAAGATGTGCTACCCTTGAAGTCAATATACATGGTAGTAAGGCATACACCATGGTTGACGCCGGAAGTACCAGTAACTTTGTAAGCCCCGCTTTTGCAAAGGTCACGAATATGACGGTACAGCCCCTCGAACAGCAGCTAACTCTGCAACTTGGCTGCATTGGGAGCTGCTCCAAGATTACTCATGGCAGCACGTCCCAACTTACCATCGGAAATTATAGTACAGAAACATACTTTGATGTTGCAAACATCAATAGATATGACTGTATCTTGGACATCCTGTTCCTATGGGAACATAAAGTAATATTAGACTTTGCATCTAATAGGATCACCATTGGTGATAGAAAAATCGCCCTGATTGACGAGTCGGAACCATCCAGGGGAGTAAACAATTGCTCCTGGTTCACGACAAACCAAACCTCCCAGTGACTATCATGCCCTACAAGGCCCAAATTGCCTTGTGAGGGCTCGAAGGGGGAGGAGCATGGATTGGCAAATAAAAGGACAAATGATCAATCAGGACCGTGGCTCGTGATCATAAAAACGAAAGTAAAAACATTAGCAAATGAGGACATACCTCAACTGCAAAGTCAATGGCTCCAGAAATATAAACACATACTTGGAGGAGTGATACCAAAACTCCCTCCACTCAGGGAAGTCAATCATCGGATTTCATTGATTGATGAGAATAAATATTACTCTTACCACTTACCTCGTTGCGCTGACGCGCTGAAATAACAATTGTCAGATAAAATCCGATTATACACAAGTGCAGGATGGTGGGTCATGAAAAGTGTTCCCCAAGCCACACCAATACTATGCATCCCAAAGAAGAGTGGAAAATTGCAGACAGTCATAGACTGTTACAAAAGAAACGATAACACAATCAAGGATGTAATCCCATTCCCTGATCAGGATCAGATATGCATGGACGTAGCCAGAGCAAAATACCGCTCAAAGATCGACTTGTCAAATGCATACGAACAAGTTCATATTGAACCAGAAGACGTTTGGAAAACAGCGTTTTCCACCATCTATGGGACTTTCACCAGTATGGTGATGCAACAAGGGGACTGCAACGCCCCTGTAACATTTCAACGTCTAATGATAGTAATCTTTTGAGATTACATTGGACATTTTGTATATGTCTACCTCGACGATATTTTCATCTACAGTAATACCTTGGAGGACCATGAGAGGCACCTCCAGATCATGTTCGATCTGTTAGAAAAGGCAAGCTTCTACCTTGAGAAGGAGAAGTGTGACCTTTATGCTGACAGGCTCGATTGCTTGGGTCACATAATTGATGAGAAGGGTGTACATGCTGACAGAGACAAAATGTCTTAGATCCACAATTGGAGGACCCCCAAGTCCCTGAACAAAGTCCAACGATTTGTCAGACTCGTTGAATACCTGACACAATTTATGCCAGATGTATCGGTGTATACAACGCCTATGACGGGTATACAAAGAAATGGACATCTGTTTAAATGAAGGGAAGTCCACAATCGATGCTTCCAGATGATAAAAAACCTGGCATGCAAGTACCTGATATTGTGACCTATTGATCCACAAAAGGAGGAGCCTATATGGCTCGTTTGTGATTCTTCACTCTACAGAGTTGGAGCACTGTATGGGCAAGGACCTGATTGGAGAACCTGCCAACTGGCAGGATTCATGTCAAAAAAGTTGAGCGATGCTCAACAGAACTATAGGACGTTCGAGCAAGAAACCCTCGCAATAATCGAGGCCCTATTAAAATGGGAGGATAAACTCCTCGGATTCAAATTTATGATCGTAACCGATCATGTGGCTCTTGGCTACCTCAAAACACAGCGGAAGCTATCCAGCAGACAAGTCCACTGGATTGACTATATGTCAAGATTCGACACCAAAGTCATCTACACGAAAGGTTCCGAAAATTGAGTAGCAGACTGCTTGTCTCGCTACTATGAGAGAGAAGGAGGTGAAGACACCTCCAATGAAGAGGTCGATTGGACAAACGCAGATGTGCACCTGGACCCAGAGGGGGACGATCTTCCCCAGGATAGGTGGCTGGAGCTGAAAGCATCCTGAGTAGTGGAGGACTCTACTCCTTGAAAAAACAGATGGTTGGCGGAGAAGTGGGAAAACTGCATATTGGAGGCTCAAGAGATGGCCTCAGCAACGAAAAGGACAGCTGAGGACGCCCCCCGTACAATTACAGGAGAGAATCCGACGGTTCTCAAATCTGCAGAGACCACTAGAGCCCTGCCAATATCATATGGCAATGCACCAGAGTTTCTGGATGCAGTCTGCCTGGGGTATCAAGTTGACCCCATACTCTCAAAGGTTCAGGCCCAACCAGGCCATCACCCTCAATTTGTAGAGAGAGAACATCTCCTCTACATGAAGAATCGAGGGGGTGAGGAGGTTTTGTGCCTCCCAAGAGCGAAATACAAAGGTGACAACATAGTTGCCAAAGTTGTGGAGCACACACACAAGGTGCTAGGGCACTTTGGGTCCCAAAGAACCACAGATTATATCCGTAGATGGTACTGGTGGCCAAGGCTTGGCTGGGAAGTAGACAAATACTGTCATACCTGCCCAACCTGTCAAGTCACCAAGAGTGACAACCAATGGCCCAAAGGGCTACTGCATAGTTTACCTGTACCCAAGCGACCCTGGGGATCAATCGCCATGGACTTCATGGGACCATTCCCACTGAGTGAAGAATATGACTATCTATGGGTAGTCATATGTCATTTGACATCCATAGTACACTTGATACCAGTAAAAATGACAGTATGAGCATCCAAACTCGCCTGCCTGTTTGTTAAGGAAGTTGTGCAACTGCACGGGTTGCCAGAGACAATAGTCTCTGACAGGGATGCAAAGTTTACATTGATATTCTGGCGCGAACTGCACCAAATGATGGGAGCGAAGCTCCTTATGTCGACTGCATTTCACCCGCAAACTAATGGTGCCTTGGAGAGAGCCATCAGGAATGTCATGCAAATCTTACAAGCATCTGTGAGACCAGATCAAAAGGACTGGACTGAGAAGGTCCTGATGACTGAATTCGCGATCAACTTGAGTATAAGCAGCTCGACCAGGTTCACACCGTTGTAGAGCTTGGGACAGCTCTAGGTAGATATCCCGACTTCATCCCAAGACCGATGCATGCTTTCCGGGCCTGAACATCCATTTCTGGGCCCAATTATCCATTCCCGAGCCCGATCATCCACCTTCCAGACCAATTCTCCACTTTCCAGCCCCGTCGTCCACTTTCCAGTCCCATCGCATACATTCTGGACATGTATTTGATAGTCCGGTTGTCTTTCCCACAGTCTGGACTATTCCCGGCGGGTTTCTCGCAGTCCGGACTACCTCGGACTACTTTCCCACGCTCCGGACTTCGTTCTTATGCCCTGAACTTGACTCGGCAGTAGGTCTACATACTATAAATTCATTATTTAGCTATTTCTGAGCTTTGCAACTGTTTATACAGTCCGGGAAATGCCTGGACTATAAATTCCTGTACCTAGTCCTGTCTAGGGAGCTTTTTACCACCTTTTGGACGATATCTACTCCCTCCCAACAACTCCTCTGTACCTATCTACCTTCCTATCAATCTATCTGTCCATTACCAGCCTTTCCGACGACCCGACCGACCTTCCGACACCTTTCCGGCCCCGATCAACTGCTCCTGACCGCTCCTATCGCTCCTCCTGTGCTTGGACCGTCCAGGACTTCACTTGGACTTCCTGGAAGTCATCCCCTTCACTCAGGACTTCATCCCAGACCCACTAGGGACCCCTTGGGACGAATCCCAAACCTCGCACTTACTTACCCAACACCCTAGCTACTCCCATTCAGCTAGCCCTTGGACTTTTCACCATTTGAACTTAACTACGGGTATATGCCCATACTGATGCAATGCATTGAAGAAGGGAACCCTTCAATAGCGCCTGGAGTCAAGGCCTTCGTCAAGAAGGCCGTGGAGAACCTGGAGATGGCACATGATGCCATCATCAAAAGTTGCATAATCCAGGCACATCACGCCAATAGGAAATGGACTGAAGGGACTACCCTTCAGGAGGGAGATCTTGTGTACCTCTCCTCCCAGAATCTATCAATGCTAAAGGGTCGAGCTCATAAGCTCATGCCCAAATACATCAGGCCAATGAAGATCCTAAAGAAAAATGGTGTCCTCGACACCTACACCCTGGACCTGCCAGAAGACTTGCGAAAACGACGTATTCACCCAATGTTCCACGTTGGGCTACTACGCAAGTATGAAATGAACAACAATATGCTGTTCCCAAAGTGGGACGCACATGCATTCTACGATGTCTGCATTACCAACAAGGATGAATGGTTCGTCGATGAGATCGTTGCTCATCGACGGGTGGCAAACAAGGTGGAGTTCCTTGTATGATGGAACCTTGGCGACTCCACTTGAGAATCTAGTTCCAATTGCAACGAGCTTGAGGCCCTGGATAGGTACCTCAAACTCCAAGGCATACAAAGTATACGCCAATTGCCCTGAAGGGCAAGCAGTACGTAGCAGCGTTCAGGTGAACATGGTAGTTGGATACGATGACTATGCTTGGTTACACTAATAACAACAGAAACAAATAAAATATAAAATAAAAATAATGAAAACCGACTAATAAAACAACACAGCTTTGCTTAGGTAATAGTAGATAGACTTCGTCAATCATTTTCTTTTATTTCCTTTTTCTCTTAACCACACAATCACGTGTAGCAATTGGTGGTACACCCACCGCGTCCCACCCTTGCTGTCCTAACCACACTATCACATGTGCAATTTGGTGGTATATCCACCATGCCCCATCCCTTCTCTTTTTTCCCTAATGTTCACCATGCTCTATCGCATAGTGAACATGTCCTCCCATTGTTGCTCCCCATCATCCTCCTCTCCCTGCTCCTGTGGCAGATCCCCATCATGCCACAATGCATGTACTCCTGACACGGGCCTTGAACTCGTGTCCACGTCTGACAGGTTGAGCCATCGGACCAGCAGCAGCGGCAAATGTTGCAGGGAGGACAGCCCTCCATCACCACGCAAGCAATCACATCCCAAACCCCCCATTGCACAAACACTCATGCTCCACCTCAATGGGTCTCACACCCACAACTTCCCTTCATCTGTCATGAGGATGATTGCGGTGAATGTCACAATTATGCCCTCCACCTCAGCATGGCCATCGCCATCAGCCCTGGAACAACTAGCAGGGCTGCTACAGATCTCCTCGATGTAGTCGCACATTTTTGTGGTCAAGAGACCTACTCTGAGCTACAAGCTCAAAATGAGATACTTCGCAAGGACTGCCGCGATCTGCATGATGCCTTGTTGGCTACACGCGACGAAATCAAGAGCCTTCGCGAAAGACAATTTGTGATTCGCCCACCTTCATCTGTCGACAAAGTTCACCAAGTCAAACAAGCCCATCTCGCAACCATGGATGCACCCATGGACAAAGACCAGCCCATGGTAGAACCTTCGTCGGTGGGAAACGCACCACCATCATCTCTTCTTGTTGGGGGGAGGGGACAGTAGGCAATGCCTGCAGCTACTTCATTATCCTCTCATCTCCTCTCTCCCCTGCAGAACCCAGTACCTGAAGGTACAACGACTCTCCCTTATGATGAGATGGTGGTCGAGGGGACCGCACCCACTCCTACACCCCCCTCCCTCACCAATGCCCAGGGAACTCTATTTCCTGATCTTACTGGAACGGAGATTCCCTGAGGCACTCTCATTCTAGGGGACACAACAGATCCTAAGGGCATCAGAACCCTGTTTGTTCGAGTAGAGAACTTCCTCTATGCCTACTGAGGAATCTCCTTGACCAAGGCCCTTGAATTAATAGCGCAGGGAATGCGCCCCCCAGTTCCAGGGCACGACACCTCCTTCGTGGTTCAAATGGACAGAGGCATTATGGGCCCATCCACCTCTACAATACAGTGGAAGGATTGCGCATGCTGTTCACTGCAGTGCAAAACGAACCCGAGGGCAGCAACATGCCCAATCTCCGGCAGGCACAGGACCTATTGTCATTTCTTAACCTCTGGAGGAGACACAAATCCCTCCATATGAGCAAGGTACTTACAGCTACAATGAGGGAGTGGCAACTGCCTGCTTGGGTCGCCAATAAAAACAAGAAAAAGAAGGAGACCCTTCGAAACAAGGTGTGCTGCACCAGGGAGTTCGTACCCCCTACACCAGTATTCAAAGCAGCGCTTGAGCAGCACCTGAGCAACCCAATTGCTCTGGTGCAATTTGGCATCAACCCCCCTCTGGAGCCTCATTTTCCTCTCATTAGCATTGGCCACCTCCGTCTCGTATCACGCCTAATGGGCCCATCTGGCTCTGACGTCTCGTCAACCCCTGTCTCTCAGGCAGAGCTGGCACCACCATCCGTCGAGTCCTCCTCAGCCCTTCCACTTAGGACAGGACCCTCACCAGCCCCTGCCTCTACCCCACGAGCGAAATCCATACTCAAACTCAAAGGAAAAAGGTACATCCTTCCCTGCAATGCACCCACGCCCAATGCCTCAGTAGAGGATTGGGTCAATTACATTTCCAAACAACAAGAGTACAGTATGGGCAAGGAGGACAACAAGGTCCTCGAAAGGTTCTTCACAGGAGCTATAGGCTCCCCATCTGATATCGCTGACGACGACTCACCGCTGGACCCTCCTCCACTCCGAGCCATACGTGGCTTCTACCTCATGGAGCACCTGGCACCCATCAAATGAGGAAGCTTCGACCATATGGTCTGGCTATGCAGACTCGCATGCCTGCTGGCAGTACCGGGAAGGTACAAGTCCTTGCTAAACAGGGCCAATGTTGGACCAATGGCTGGGCAGAGTCAGCCCTGGTTTGGTTGCTTCACAAATGAAGCAACCATGTTCAATATTGCAGCATACCTGGCTACCAATGGCATCACTCCCCACAATGCTGACAATGCTGTATATTGGGCACGTCGCATCCTGAAGGAGATGTTAGCATGTGTTGAGGAGAACGGAGGCTTTGGGAACCCCCAGACAGCAACCATCTATGCCCCACTTTGAACCAACATGAGCCTGTCCTGCTCAGCCAATTCTCAAAACTGGTCGAGGAGCTGGTATGAGCGGGAAGCTCACACATTGGGTGTTCAACTGGAGGACATCCCCCCATGGGAGCTTGCCCCTGAAATCCTCAGGGAACAATCAGAACTTGACAAGTTTGCAGAGGCCGCAATCGGGTATGACCTACCCCATGCGCCTCGCCTGGTGGACAGCCATACTGGGGAGCATGAGCCCATGCAACAGGACCATCAAGAGGATGGAGAAGTCAAGGAAGATCTGTTGCACATGTAGGAGAACTCTCGAAGGTTCAACCCTTCTCAGGACTTACAACGGAGGTGAAACCCTCCCTTGCTTCATAATGTTCACCTTCTCGTGTATACCCTGTACTACCTATTCCTTTCCCCCTCCTCTTTGTACATAATATGCTGAATTACTGATTTGTGTCATCCAACCTTCGAGCTGTTGTCAGCTCTACTAGGGAGGGTGTCAGGTGTCAGGGGCCAATGGCCCTAATCTAATCTATGCATATGATTGCATAGTAACAGGTACATGTGATATCGGATATCACATGTACAATAGTATAACTACCTTGGCCCATCCTTACGACAGGCCAATCTACCTTTGTCTTAAACCTACTCACTTTGCAGAATACCAATGGTATCGTTCGCTTGCATGAGACTAAGGCTAGGGTAATTCTAATACCAATCCTTTACATCCAATCTCCGATGTAACTCTGGACATAACTCCATGGGTTTCGATTGATATTTCGTTAAGTATGCAATTCCGACTCTCAGACTTGTACTCCGCTCCTCCATTCTCCGTTCCTTTATATGATTCACCCTGTATTTGATTTAGACCCTAGTTACCTTCATCCCTGTGACTCGTTTGAGTGTGCAGCCCTTTATTTCGCTGTTCCGTTACTTAGGTCCAATCTCCGACTCCATTGACCCTTCCGAACCTTACTGTTCCATCTTTGTTATGACCTCCTCCATTCTTGTCCTATAGACTCCAAATCCTACTCCATATATAAACCCGCATTGTATTCGTCATAACTCCTCAGTTCAAATATCAGCTTAGATTCAACTTCTTCTCTGACCTCCAACTCGACTTCGTTGTTAGTCAATGTTACGAATGCTCCTAAACCCCTATCTTCAACCCCTGTCTTTATGCCATCTAACCCCATCTTATCTTATCAACAAGTCTTCATCCCTCAAGAACGCTATGTCGTTCCTCCCACCTTTCACCCAGACTTGTTCTAGA